>JACXGM010000726.1:0-45107 GCA_016801145.1 Umbra pygmaea | reverse complement strand
CCGGATAAGCGGACGAAAATGGATGGATGATTGGATGTTGAGCTGATGACTCATTTTAACCCTGCAGAGAGAAGACCTCCATAAACTAAAGCAAAGTGTGTTGACACAAAAGGCAGTTTTGGTGAAATTCCCCTTACATATGTATGTTTCTGCTTTACAATTTCAGAAAAACAGGACTCTAACAACAAAAGCAACTGCCGCAATGCCTTCTTTTTAGGAAAGGTTTATTACAGTAGTTAGCCTGCACAGGGCTCTACAGTGCGACAGTTTTACTCGCATTTGAGATCCAAGCAGGGGCGGTCACGTGGTTCATGGGTCTCTCAAAAGTTCCAAGTGGGTGATTTTAATACATTGAAGTCTATGGGAGCAGCTGTAACAGCAGCATTTTTTGGTATGATCTATAATATGAAAACTGTGTATGAGTGCTGTAAATTCATAATTTAGATTGTCTATAATATTTACAACATAGCATTGCAGCATATTATGGTAAAATTTACATGAAATTAGTAGGTTAGAGTGACTGGCGGGTTGCCATCTATTAGTCATATTGATGCTGCTTTAGCTAGCTATTAGGTAGTATTTTTAAGAATGAATGATTTTCATTAGAAAGGTATTGTATTTGTATGTATCAATATGTTTGATCACACACACAGAGACAATCAGTATGGTAGACAGTATAATTATCAATTTACTATAAGAACATCTTGTAATGGAATAGTATCAGCATCAAGCTGTAATTAAATGTATTTGGAGTACCATCAAATGTATTGGTAGGGGCCTGACATTTTTATAAGGTCCTGGAACTGTGCCACTATTATCTATAAAAGTCAACCCATATTACCAGTATTAATATAAGGGAGTGACCAGCTGACGTCATAGAAAAAGTTATATAGGGAAGTTTGGGAAAAGCCCTCCCAAGGGGTTGGCAGAAAGTAATGTCATGTGTGATATAAAACTGAGTGTAACCCTTAGATTTGGAGTCTGCTTGACCCCGGGGAGTGGACTGATCTGGCTTTACTGATCTGTCATTATGCTGATTTGTCATTAAAGTCTATTTGGACTCCCAAAACCTCTTGTACAGTTTCTCTGTTTTGCAGGACAGAAGGAAACTGTTGGCCTTCTCCCACCATGACACTATTCACTGTATCATACCTCGAAACATCTCTGTTATCTTGTTTCCTTTTTGTACTTTCAGACAACGTCAACAAAGGTAAATATTGATCCATTCAGATTCTCTTCAAGTGCTTCAAATCAAATGACTGACGGCAGTTGAGGGCAATCAAGTATACAGCAACATGATGATCAGTGTACTGTCATTTATAATAAAAAAGTGAATTGACAGCACTGCAATTTATGTTCAGTAACTGGCTGTTCTTCATTAAGTATACCTTTATTTTACTATTTCACACAGAGGCTTATACTTCAATATATTAAATATACAATAAAATTACTATAAAAATCAAGTGCATTAATTTTAGGTGCAACAATGCAGTAAAAGAGTACATAGTGAAATGCACTTACCGTACAGTACTCGATGTTAAATAATCATATACTAAACTTAATGCGATTTGAAATGCAGATGCAGTTTTTCAACTTAACACAGTCTAAGTGAAACCATTAACAGGACTACAGTACATTTGTTACTTTTACTTTTTATTGTGTCAGCCAAAATAATGATAAAGACATCTGTCTGTATTAGTTGGCAGCATTAATCCAAGTATTATTTTGTTTTGTTTTTAGGCATGGACATTCAGTTATTCTATTATTCCTGTAAATAAATTGGCAATGGACTTATTAAAACTTTAACATTTTAATAAAGCACTTATTGGGCATATGCTCATGTTTTTCTTGTAGCCAGCTACAATGGTTTAATGTGCAGCATGGGGGTGTACCGCCCGCTCAGAGAAGAGGGTCAGGATGTTTGGCTTCCCTGCAGAAAGTGAGAGGAAGAAATGGTTAATCAAAGTAAGCAGGAGTAATTGTAATATCACAGGAGACGCCAACAACAAGAAATTGTGAGGTAGTGATGTGAGGATATTGTATTCAGTAGCATTTATTAAATACCCTTCATGTAAAACATCAAATATGTTGCAATTAACAACTACAAGATATGATCTTACATGGTATGTTCTTGGGTTAGTGCTAACATTATTATTACATCCAATTTCTACATGTCTACAGTAAAAAAAATATTTAAAAAAAATCATACTAACATTGCCTAAAATATATTTATTTTAACTCAACCCAAATGTAACAATAAAGTAATTCTTGTTTTAAGGTAATTGGCTTTGACAGTACTGTACTGTAATCGTTTTAAAAACCAGAATAGGCTAACGTGTTAACTGTTGACGTTAGCTAGTTTTCCTCAAACATTTAAATTAGTTAATTGTATAAACTAACTCAATAACGTCAGCTAAAATGTGTCTGTAATGAAGGTTTCAAAAGTAATTTGGATTTTAAATTACCTCAGTAAGGCAGTAAGGAGCTAATGAAACAATGCTTCTGTACGGCGACACAGGTAGTAGCTCAGTTTGTTTGGAACTTTTGAGGGGACATACTAAAACGCTTAACATGAAAAAGCTTAACATGGTTTAATGTACCTAAACAATGATCAATGATTACCAAATTTCTCTCTCATAAGGCTCCCATAGATTGTATAATCACTGGATGGAGCCATGTGTCACCCATTGGTTTGACAGGTTCTGATTTGGGTCATCGAATTTGCCATGACGGACGCAGACCATGTATGTTTTAATAGAACTGGATGGGGCCTTCGGCACGAAGCCCCATTCATTCCAATGAAAGTTGCTCAAAAGCGCATGAAGCAAACATGGAGCACCAAAATACCCTGAACAAAATGTAAACTGAACTGCCAACTCTTTCAGGCTACGTTTACAAATGGCCGGCTATTTCCATAAACGGACATTTCATGCTCTCCGTTTTCAAAAATAACGTTGTGCACACCTGTCCGTTTTCAGAAAAGATGTGTATATGCCGTCAAGAGCATGCCAAAGGTGTAGGTGGCAGTGTAACAAAAGGCTGAAGCCCACATTAGCCAATCAGATTCCCGAAAATAGCCAAATGAAAAGTAAACATAGGTCGCACTTTTGTCGCAGGTGCAAGTTCTGGCCATACTGTCATTGGTACTGGCGCATACTGTGACGTTGGCTGCCTAAACCTCAGTTTTTCTCAGTTTACATGCAATCTTGCGAACTGAGTTTTCCAAAATCTCCACTCTGGCCGGAGTTTTTAGAAAGAATCGTTTTCAGAGGCAAATTCTTTTGGTTCATCCGTTTCGGGAAGTTTTTAATTAAAACCTGTAGAGGACATCATAAATAACCATTGACCATAAGGAATACATTTTACTTTTTGTTTTTTATTAATTCATGACTGTTTAGGTGTGAACTCCCTTTACCCAGTCATTTTGGTGTTAATTGGTAGTGCTAGGGAGAGGGGAGGGCACATCCAGGTTGTCGATGCAGACTTCTAAATTCATAACAGCATGGCTCTATTAATTATATATTCTTAATCTGACATCCTCCGCTAATTGAGAATGTATTCATAGAGCAACTTGTAAAGTTGGAAAATAAGTCTGCATTATTATTTCGACAATTTGAATGCCACCTCGCAGACCAGACTGAGATCATATAGAAAGCTGGCTTTCTCCTTGTTGGCAGAGAAATGTTTGGAAACCATGGAGCTGGCTTTTGTTATACAAAATATTATGGACAAAAAGCAATTTAACTTCCCTATTTAAGAGTTTATAATGTGATAGACCATTTGTTGACAGGCAAATACTCACTCCACAAACGTATCTCTCGCATAGCGGGACACTTCCATATACACGCGCGCTACCCCTACCCTGCTCTCCCGAGCGAGCTGCCTGATGAGTGAGATAGTAAAATAATATGACCTACTTCAATCGATTTAGGTATAACATAGACACATTATAGATAGATTTTAGATTTTTCCCCTTCGCCTGTGAAAGTTGGAAAGCTCAGCATTCCTGTCTGATCTTTGAATGACTCCTACTTGCGATCATCCATTTCACAAAGACAAATGTGCCATTTCTTTGTTCAGGTTATTACTGTAAATTACTTATTTTTATTACTGCCAGCATCCAAAAGTAATTAACCTGTTCTGTGATTTTTTCTAACAACACAGAAACTATGTTGTTATACTACACTAAAGTTGGTTGTCTTTACATTAGAATAATAATGTTTCATATAATCTAGATTTAGATATGGAATGAATAGCATTCAATACAAAGGGAATATGTATCATATATTGAAATCATGTCATAAAAGATTTGCTTTGTTGTGCATTACAACCACACCAGTCATATTACAAAATAATTTATTGAGGCCAAACAATAAATGAAAAATGTAAAACATGAAAAATGTACAATATGTACAAACTATTTACTGCTCACTGCCAATATCAGCCGTTCCTCCACATTGAATGAATGTTGAATAAATCCTGGAGTTCAAATCATATCACATGACATCATCATGTGTCAGCAGCAAGCAACGTCACTTCATCATGTGACAGCAGCAAGCAGGCTCCTGATTGTTTAAAGCGGCGCGAACAGACACAAAAGTTCAGATTTTTCAACTCGGGCGTCAGACGCCAATTGGCTTCAAACGCGTGAATGCACAATGCGCATCAATTGAAATCACTCGTAAACGCGTATTTACACTGACTTAACATGGAAATCACTCGCTACAGACGCGTTCGGTCTGAACGTACTATTAGGGTGTTTACACAACCTGAACCCTCAGTTAGGGTGGGGGTCATTTGGACAAAGCAATAAGTAATTTGAAGCCTAGGAAGATAACAGCTTGGTCCACCAAGCACTAAGAAAGTTGCCAGAAGGGATTAGCGAATCAGGGAATAGGGGAGGTTTTCAGTTCTGGGATAAAATGTAATGTTTCTGTATATTGAGTGGTCTATTCTGTCATAGAATAAAACTGGCTCTGTTCATAAGAACAGAGTCTAATCTTTGCTCTTTTTATAATGTCTTCGTACTTTCATTTTCTTTATGTAACTAATTAGATACAACAAAGTCTATGGGAAAAAGTACTTTTGGGCCTTAGGGGGTGCAGTTCCACTGTTGGCCGCTAAGCCCGAATTTGAAGCAACCATGGGCCAACAGTGGAACTGCACCCCCTAAGGCCCAAAAATACTTTATCCCATAGACTTTGTGTCTAAGCCTACCCCCTTGGTCTAAGCCTACCCATGGATGTATTAAGAGATCTGGATGGCGCCTTAGGCACGAAGCCAGGTTTATTCCAATGAAAGCATGATGCAAACATGGAGCTGCAAAATACCCAAGGTGGTTTTACCAGAGCCATTGAGAGAGAGAGTTGCGTCATCTCCGTTCACTTCATCAGTCGTTTTTTTTTTACAGCAATGGCGGATCATGCAGACCAAGGGGGTAGGCTTAGACACGGAAGTTGAAGCAACCATGGGCTTAGCGAGGCAGGGTCCTTGACTCGAAAATATGGCACCTTGACAAAAAGAAGATGTTTCTTGTGAAAGGAAAGAATAAGGGGTAAAAACGTTGCTGACGTAAGGCTAGGCTTGCAGAAACGCTTTAGTTGGTCAAAGAACACACCCAACATGGTAAAGTCGAAATCTGATTCATTTAAAAATATGACAATCAACAACATGGTCCCGATGGGCTTCAACAGCAAACAGTATTCACTCGGAATTCTGAATGCCCCAGTCTACCCGGACACAACGCAGATGAAAAAATCTTATTGGATAAAAGATTTCATTTATATGAGCTGCGCTAAAAGCAAGGCAACTGAAAAGAGCATACTGTAGCAATGAAATGACCTTATAGAATAATTTAAATGAACTTTGTAAAATATATATAGTGTTAATGAAAAAATATATTCAAGAATAATATATGTTAAAAATATATTCTGACTATCTTTGGGCCTGCAGAGAAGGCTTTGCAGGCCCTGACGGCCCACCACTGCCTATAATATATACAGTGCCTTGCAAAAGTATTCGGCCCCCTTGAACATTCCGACCTTTTCCCACATTTCAGGCTTCAAACATAAAGATATAAAACTGTAATTTTTTGTGAAGAAGCAACAACAAGTGGGACACAATCATGAAGTGGAACGAAAATGATTAACTAACTGAAGGAGTATCAGACCACTGCAAATCTACCAGGACCTGGCCGTCCCTCTAAACTTTAAGCTCATACAAGGAGAAGACTGATCAGAGATGCAGCCAAGAGGCCCATGATCACTCTGGATGAACTGCAGAGATCTACAGCTGAGGTGGGCGAGTCTGTCCATAGGACAACAATCAGTCGTATACTGCACAAATCTGGCCTTTATAGATGAGTGGCAAGAAGAAAGCCATTTCTGAATTATATCTATAAAAAAGTGTTGTTTAAAGTTTGCCACAAGCCACCTGGGAGACACACCAAACATGTGGAAGAAGGTGCTCTGGTCAGATGAAACCAAAATCGAACTTTTTGGCAACAATGTGTGGCACACCCCTAAGTTGGTGTCCACAAGACATTTTATGTATATATTATACAACTATCACAAGTAGGTGATAATACTACTGTCACTTTAAGGAGTGACACAGCAGTCAGTTGCGTTCCGGTTGCTATGGGGACAGACCTCCGCTTGCTCTCAGATGCCATTTGGGAAAACACAATAACAGCTGTTGTGTGAAATTCTCCTTTTATTTCACCTGTATTTCAGGTCAGTAATGGGTAAACTGCCCATCTTTACTTGTTGGGGCCTCAACCTTTTTCTTAATGCCTGTTTGATAACCGATTGTAGTTTTGATTGTAATATAACAATAAAAGTGTAAATAGAAAGTTTGCCATTGATCGAGGCAGCTAGCTGAGGTAGGCTACGGTTAACAGTCAGCTACCGTCTCGTGAATGAGCTGTGGCGGCAAACTGCAGTTTTGATTTAACTTCTATTTGGTCATGTTAAATTAGTAAATAAGCCATGACAGTGAATGATTTTCTTCTAATGTATATTGAATGTAAATAAGGTATGAAACTATACAAATATATGTTTGATAAATTGTTGTTTTGTGTATGTAGCTTTTAAGGATAAGTAATCTAAATGTCTTGATTCTCTGATTCTGTGTCTGTGGGTAATTGTGTAAATATGGCCAGTATTACTTAGCCAGCTCTATGTAGCAACAACATTAATAACAATGTAGCCGTCTGAAGTGCACTAAGCAGCCATGGTGGCCTTGCATAACTGATGAAAGTTAGAATATGAATATATAGAATGTGTTATGTGATATTGTGTTATTTTGGAGAATGGAAATATGGCAATGTTTTGGGATTTATTCTGAAGGAATAAACAGATGCCATTTGGGAAAACACAATAACAGCTGTTGTGTCAAATTCTCCTTTTATTTCACCTGTCTTTCAGGAATTTAAAATTTGTTACCCGGCCTCCTTGCTTGGGACCTCTAACAAATGCAAAATGTTATGTTTGGCGTAAAGCAACACAGCTCATCACCCTGAACACACCATCCCCACTGTCAAACATGGTGGTGGCAGCATCATGATTTGGGCCTGCTTTTCTTCAGCAGGGACAGGGAAGATGGTTAAAATTGATGGGAAGATGGATGGAGCCAAATACAGGACCATTCTGGAAGAAAACCTGATGGAGTCTGCAAAAGACCTGAGACTGGGACGGAGATTTGTCTTCCAACAAGACAATGATCCAAAACATAAAGCAAAATCTACAATGAAATGGTTCACAAATAAACATATCCAGGTGTTAGAATGGCCAAGTCAAAGTCCAGACCTGAAACCAATCGAGAATCTGTGAAAAGAACTGCTCTTCACAAACGCTCTCCATCCAACCTCATTGAGCTCGAGCTGTTTTGCAAGGAGGAAGGGGCAAAAATGTCAGTCTCTTGATGTGCAAAATGGATAGAGACATAGCCCAAGCGACTTACAGCTGTAATCACAGCAAAAGGTGGCGCTACAAAGTATTACCTTAAGGGGGCTGAATAATTTTGCACACCCAATTTTTCTGTTTTTTATTTGTTAAAAAAGTTTGAAATATCCAATAAATTTCGTTCCACTTCATGATTGTGTCCCACTTGTTGTTGATTCTTCACAAAAAACTACGGTTTCATAGCTTTCTGTTTGAAGCCTGAAATTTAGCAAAAGGTCGAAAAGTTCAAGGGGGCCGAATAGTTTCGCAAGGCACTGTATATACACAAACCCAATTCCAATAAGAATAATGTACAAATCTCATAAACTCATATGTCATTCACAATAGAATATAGATAACATATAAAATGTTGAAAGTGAGACATTTCTGAAAAGTCATGCCAAATATTGGCTCATTTTGGAGTTCATAAGAGCTACACATTCCAAAAAGTTGGGACAGGTAGCAATAAGAGGCCGGTAAAGTCAAGAGTACACATAAGGAACAGTTGGAGGACCAATTTGCAACTCATTAGGTCAATTGGCAACATGATTGGGTAAAAAACAATTTCTCTGTGTTAACATTTGCAAAATTAAAGTGTTCTGTCATTTAATTTAGGCTTAATGCCACCCCATAAAAAAATGAAAACCATCATCAAAGAACACAACGTTACTGAAGTATTTACAAAGAGTAACGTTAGTGTAAGTATACAAAACATTTTACACAAGGACAGGACAACATCATAACCTATCATTTACCAAGCCTAGATTTAAATTGTAAAAATGATATAATGTGTCATCAGGAGAATGCTGGTACCATCAGGGAAGAGGCAGGTGAGGAAGGAATGGCACATGAAGGAGTTACAGATTTAAGTAACAGGTGGAAGGAGTGAGGTGAGGTCTTAAAAGGAATTAATGATGAATATGTGAAAGTTTGTGCCTTTTATAAATGTTGCACATACAGAAAAGACCAAGATAAACATAACTGGTCATGTAGAAGTCCAGTGTTACTTTGTTTGCAATATAATACAGGCTACAATTGTTAATTAGGAGAACCGTGATTGTCACGTTCGGTGAGGTGTAATGAAGAGAGGGAAACTCAGGCAGGTAGATGATTTGCAGAAGGTTTATATACAATCCAGGGAGCATACAGGTTGATTAGTTGCAGGCGATTAGACATGGTAATATCTCATATACATGGGGCATACACATAAACACTCAAGCAAACCTATACTCTACTCACAACTAACGTTGCATACCTTCATTGAACTCCCGGACCACAATCTTCACACAGTGACACATACTAATGAACTGCGCCTTCCTCTCATTCACCTGGACGGATATAAGGACTGAGCCAACCAGCTGAAGGTGTTTAGATGATTAGGACAACTCAGTCCCCAATCAGTACCAGGTGAAAGAGAGGAAGGCGCTACCCAGCACACATACAATATAATAACCCACACACCTAATGTAACACCTAACAGCAGGCTACCTTACTGGATCTAACCCCATCCATAAACCAAAATACCCATTTAAGAGTCCATACTCAATAATATACATATATATGTCTCTTCCTGTCACAACCTGGCTGACGTCCCTGCCAGGTTGTGACAGTGATGCAGCCATGAAAGAGACAAAATAAGAGGCAGGTGGCAGTCAGGCAATGTGGTCCCCAGCAATAATAAAAACAATTTGTGAAAAATATATGGTGTGTCCCCCCAATGTCTTTCCTACACCCTTGCCTATCATTCCCAATTTCTCAAAATAAATTGCATGATCTAGTTAGCATTGCCCACCCCTAATTTTAGGAGGTAATACATTTATTTACACTAGAACTAATTCTACTGCTGTGGACTGCAGATACATTATGATCATCTTTAAACTCAAGGATATTATCAAATTCATCTGCACTTTAGTCAACAGTATTTGTCTTTGAAGTACTTACTTTATCTTACTTTTTCTGCTCCGATGTCTCGAAACGGTGTCTGGACCAACAATTAAGATTACTTTCACTTTCGGTTCAGTGTCTTCGAACACCATACACCATACACATTAATTACTGTTTTATTGTTAACTTCCAATAGATGGAGGCAAACACCTGCTTACCTTACAATAGTGCTGTTTCTACAAATAAAACATCATGGTCTATTTGTAGAATTCATACTGTTTTTTAGAGTTGTGTCAAATTTGGCAGAGTGAAAACAGAACTACTACTATGACCAGCTTTCAAATGCTGTAGAACATGAACTGGGTGCAGATGGCTCAGTGGTTAAGGAGTCAGAAGGTTGCCGGTTCGATTCCCGACTGTGCTAAAATGTCATTGTGTCCTTGGGCAAGGCACTTTACCCTAGCCTGCTTTGGGGGAATGTCCCTGTACTTACTGTAAATCGCTCTGGATAATTGTCAGCTAAATATCAAAAATGTAAAATGTAATGAATTCCATGATATTGTAGTGTAGGTGACCTACACTTCCTGCCCGGGCAGTACCTCTATCCTTCTCTATGCCATCTCTATCACCTTGATGAACAAATAGGATGCAACTGTGTCAAGTTGATAGGAGGCTCTGTCCGGATTCTGGGACTAATAAAAATCGAAAGCCTGTTTCCACTGTTTCCACTGATCATCCTTAAAATGTTTCCACAACCTGCTTGGAGTTCACCTGTGAAGACAGGATTGTATCGAAGCACAGTTCATGGTGAATGGTACAGAAAAATATCTGCAGCATTGAAAGTTCCAATGAGCACAGTGGCCTCCATCATCTGTAAATGGAAGAAGTTTGGAACCACCAGGACCAGTGTGTCACAATGTCCATAGAATTTGTCCTTGTTCTGTGTCACTTTAGGCTGGTTTCTCCCCTATGTGTTTTGTTTTGGTTTTGTTTCCCGCTCTTTGTGTCACATTATCCCGTCACATGTTTTGGTGAGCCTATCAGTTCCGTTGTTTAGTCCGCACCTGCACATCCTCCCCTCGTTAGTTGGGTATTTAGTTCTGTGGGTTTGTTTGTTCTGTTTAGTTCATTGTTCTTGTCCAGTCCCTTCTTGTTCAAATAAAGTACACTGCTTTTGTGAAGACGCGCCTGCCTCCAATCCCTACCAACACTGTGACAGAATGAACTACCTTAACCTGGAGACAGCGTCTTCGGAGACCATGAGAGTCCAACTCTCAGAGGAGGAGCTGTTTGACTCAGAGGACGAAGAGTGGAACGAGAGAGATGACGTGCTACAGGCCTGGGCTCTCCTAATGGACAAGATCCAGGGGGCTAGCCCACTAAGTAAAGCTCCCTGCCTTTCTGTTGGGGTTCCCCAGGTCCCAGCTGCTCTCTCCTGCCCTCCTAGCTTTCCCAAGTCCCAGGCTAGCATTAGCTTCCAGGCTAGCAACCCTGTTAGCTTACAGGCTATCAACCCCATTAGCTTCCAAGCTAGCAACCCTAGGGTTCCAGTTCCTGCCCCTACGGCCTCAGTTCCTGCCCCTAGGGCCTCAGTTCCTGCCCCTAGGGCCTCAGTCGTCGCCCCTAGGGCCTCAGTAGTCGCCCCTAGGGCCTCAGCAGTCGCCCCTAGCCCTTCGGTCCAGGGTGTTAGCCCCCCTCCTAGGGCTCCCTGTCGAGAGGTTAGGTTCCCCCTTCCCAAGATAACCGACCGTCCTCCCAAGATGGCCGACCGTCCCTCCAAGGAAATTTTCGGGGGGGGGCTATGTAGGATGGCGACGGGAGTCCGCACCCCCATTTGGCGGCCTTGTCCTGGGGGGCCTGATCCTACCTCCGCCACCAGGGTTTGGGGAAGAGCCAGCATTGGAGGAGGGATCAGAACTTCTTGCTCCTTCTCCCGACGTCCTGGATTTCTTGATTTCCCGACCCCTGTCTCCAGGGCTCCCAGAACCCCTGTTGCCAGGGCTCCCAGACCCTCTGCCTGTCCACGGGCTCCCTGCTCGGCCGTCACTGATGTCCGGACCCCCTGCTCGGCCGTTGCTGACGTCCGCATCCCCTGCTCGGCCGTCGCTGACGTCCGGACCCCCAGCTCAGCCGTCGCTGACGTCCGGACCCCCTGCTCGGGCGTCGCTGCCGTTCCTGCTGCCAGGGCTCCCGGACACCCTGCCACCGGGGTCCACTGTTTTGCCAGGTCCCGGGCCTGCTGTTTCCCCTGTTCCCTGGCCCCCTGACTTGCCTGTCCCCGGGCCCATTGGACTGCCTGTCCCGGGGCTCCATGCCCGGCTGCCCCCTGTGTTCCCTGCCGCCCGCCCCCCCCGTGTTCCCTGCCGCCCGGCCGCCCTTAGTGTCCCCTACTGCCTAGGCCCCACCACACTCCCCTGCCCTCCACTTCTTGCATCTGTGTGTGCTTGTTTTTGTGTTTCGTTGTTTGTTGGTTGTGGAGTAGTCGCGCCAGGTGTCGCTCCTTAGGTGGGGGGTTATGTCACAATGTCCATAGAATTTTTCCTTGTTCTGTATCACTTCAGGTTGGTTTCTCCCCTATGTGTTATGTTTTGGTTTTGTTTCCCGCTCTTTGTGTCACATTATCCCGTCACATGTTTTGGTGAGCCTATCAGTTCCGTTGTTTAGTCCACACCTGCACATCCTCCCTCGTTAGTTGGGTATTTAGTTCTGTGGGTTTGTTTGTTCTGTGTAGTTCATTGTTCTTGTCCAGTCCCTTCTTGTTCAAATAAAGTACACTGCTTTTGTGAAGACGCGCCTGCCTCCAATCCCTACCAACACTGTGACACAGTTGTGGGCCGTCAGGGCCTGCAAGGTAGCCCAAAGATAGTCAGAATCAGACATTTATTTTTGTACTTCTTTAAAATATTTTTTCATTAACACCATATATATATTTTACAAAGTTCATTTTAATTAGTTTATAAGGTAATTTCATTGCTACAGTACGCTCTGTTCAGTTGCCTTGCTTTTAGCGCAGCTCATAAATGAAAGCTTTTATCCAATAAGATTTTTTCATCTGTGTTGTCTCCGGGTAGACTGGGGTATTCAGAATTCAGAGTGAATACCGTCTGCTGTTGAAGCCCATCAGGACAACGTTGTTGATTGTCATATTTTTAACCAATCAGATTTCGACTTTACCAAGTTGGGTGTGTTCTTTGACCAAGTAAAGCGTTTCTGCAAGCCTTGCCTTACGTCAGCATTGTTTCTGTTGCTGATAGAGGAGTGGCAGTTCAATAAAGTTCAATAAAAAAAATGTTAAAAAAAGTTTGCCATCCAAACAAGAACTAGCTTACATCCGTGTCGGATTTCTTTAAACTTTCAATTTTTTAATGCTAGATTTTTTACTTTTAGCAGTAGATGGCTTTTTTAGCAGTAGATGGAGGTGAAGAAGTAGTTTTTGTGGCAAGTATAGGACTGGGCAGGATCGACTTTCAGCACTGGGCAAGATCTTTTATTGGAACTAAACGCAAAGATGTGCTGTACAACCGCGTCATAGAAGTATTTTTTTAAAAGAAAGGAGGACGGAGTTCGTTTTCAAATAATGAGCAGCTTTGGTGAGTTTGATGGATTTTTATATATTTTTACTAGCAGGGCCTTGTTAAAAGGTAATTACAGGCTTGGTAAGATCTTTGTTGAAATGATGGTTCCAGGAGTCAGTTAGTGGTTGATAATAGAATGCTTTAATAAAGTTCTCCTTGTTATGGATACAGGGTCATCTCATAACAAGGCATTAAGACCTGTTGTGGCAAATGCCCCGAATGATCATATGGAGCTGGGTTATATAGCCTTAGCATTATTGTTCGCAAACCGTCTAGAAAATTCTCCTCAGACCCGTGACTGTCTCATGTCAGAACATGTGCTGGTCACCTCAACCTCTATCTATGTAGGTTACTATCTCTTAATGTCCAGGCCACTGTTCCTAACCTTGAGTAAGGAACATATATACGTTCCATACTACGTAGTGTAACTCCTTTCTAGCTGTTATCCGAATAACTCAGTAACCCTTATCTGTCTAATGTCCTGTCAGTAAAATGCCCTGTTCTATTTGTCTGAATGGCATCTCCATGTATTAGACCTGTGATGGAATTACAGTCTAACCTACAATAGATCATATAGTTATAAGCAGTCTAATATATAACAGAGTTATAAGCTATAAGTCCTAAGCCATAAGCTAATGCTTATGCTGATGTTATAATATAAGAACTGTAAGGGCTCTCCCTCTGTCCTACATCACTCTTGGCCTTGCTTCCTTGTCCCAGTCACTTTGTTGTCATAGTGACCAACTATCCCCTATCCTAAAGGAAAGTCTTATCTGGCTTGAACCTGAATCTTCTCCCTGTCTGTCTTACATGTCCTAGAATTTTCCAACAGGCCTCAACTATAGCTATACAACTCTCTCTAATAGTAATACCATTCTAAACTGTCCAAACTGTATTTAAACATGATTATATAAAATATACTTCTCAACAGCCTTAACGGTTCTTAACAGGGCTTAGTGCATGTACTGTATTTGTATTTAAGCAGGGGGAGATAAACAGACAAACTTCATCCTGGCCCTCTCCAGGAACCATCACTGTAATGTGGTGGAGAGGTTTGTGTGTCCCTATGAACCTGAGGGCTGTGTTGTCTGGAGCTTGGTGCTCCTGGTAGGGTCTCCCATGGCAAAGTGGTCTCAGGTAAGGGGCCAGACAAAGAATGGTTCACCAAAACCTCAATGAAGAATCAAGGAAGAGGAAGAGAGACCCTGCCCGGAGGAAGCCCGGGGCCCCCGTCTGGAGCCAGGCCTGGATGGAGGGCTCGTCAGCGAGCGCCTGGTGGCCGGGTTTGCCACGGAGCCCAGCCAGGCACAGCCCGAAGAAGTAACGTGGCACCTCCCTCTCCATCCCATGGGCCCACCACCTGTGGGAGGAACCGCTGGGGTCAGGTGCGTTGCCAAATGGGTGGTAGTGAAGGTCAGGGGCCTTGACAGACCAGACCTGGCCAGCGGAGGCTAGCTCTGGAGTCGTGGAATGTCACCTCTCTGTAGGTGAAGGAGCCGGAACTGGTGCGGGAGGTGGAGCGCTACCAATTAGATCTGGTGGGGGTCACCTCTACGCACAGTCTCGGTTCTGGAACCATTCTCCTGGATAGGGGTTGGACCCTTTTTTTTTCTCCAGAGTTGCCCAGGGTGTGAGGCGCCGGGCGGGTGTGGGAATACTCACAAGCCACCGGCTGAGCCCCGCTATGTTGGAGTTTACCCCGGTGGACGAGAGGGTCACCACCCTGTGCCTGCGGGTTGCTGGGGGGAAAACTCTGACTCTTGTTTGTGCATATGCACCAAACAGGAGTTCAGAGTATTCTGCCTTCTTGGAGATCTTGAATGGAGTACTGTATGGGGCTCCAGTTGGGGATTCCATAGTTCTGCTGGGGGACTTCAACGTGCACGTGGGCAATGATGGAAACACATGGAGAGGCGTGATTGGGAAGAACTGCCTCCCTTATCTAAACCCGAGTGGTTGTTTGTTGTTGGACTTCTGTGCTAGTCATGGATTGTCTTTAACAAACACCATGTTCGAACATAGGGATGCTCATAAGTGTACTTGGTACCAGAGCACCCTAGGCCGAAGGTCAATGATCGATTTTATAATCGTTTCATCTGATCTGAAGCCGTATGTTTTGGACACTCGGGTGAAGAGTGGGGCGGAGCTGTCAACGATCACCATCTGGTGGTGAGTTGGGTCAAGGGGTGGGGGAAGACTCTGGACAGACCTGGTAAACCCAAACGGGTAGTGCGGGTGAATTGGGAACGTCTGTAGGAGGCCCCTGTACGACAGACTTTCAACTCACGCCTCCGGCTGAGCTTTTCGTTCATCCCTGTGGAGGTTGGGGGCATTGAACCTGAGTGGACAATGTTCAAAATTGCTGAAGCTGCGGTGGGGAGCTGTGTCCTTAGGGTCTTGGGTGCCTCAAGGGGCGGTAACCCAAAACACCATGGTGAACCCGGTGGTCAGGGAAGCCGTCCGACTGAAGAAGGAGTGTTTCCGTGATATGTTATCCCGGAGGACTCCAGAGGCAGTTGCAGGGTACCTGCGGTGAAAGAGACAAGGCAGCAGGTGTGGGAAAAGTTCGGAGAAGACATGGAGAAGGACTTTCGTTTGGCACCAAAGTGCTTCTGGAAAACCGTCCACCACCTCAGAAGGGGGAAGCGTGGTACCATCCAGGCTGTATACAGTAAGGGTGAGACTCTGTTGACCTCAACTGAGGAGGTCATAGGGCGTTGGAAGGAGCACTTTGAGGAACTCCTGAATCCAACTACTATGCCAAAGCAAGAGCTGTGTCCAGGTTCTCTACATTAAGTCGGACTCGTTTCAGGTGAGGGCTGGTCTCCGCCAGGGCTGCGCTTTGTCACCAATCCTGTTTGTAGTATTTATGGACAGGATATCGAGGCATAGTCGGGTGGGGATGGGTTGCAGTTCGGTGGGCTGAGGATCTCATCTCTGCTTTTTGCAGATGATGTGGTGCTGATGGCATCATCGGCCTGTGACCTTCAGCACTCACTGGATCGGTGTCGCAGCCGAGTGTGAAGCGGCTAGGATGAGGATGAGCACCTCTAAATCTGAGGCCATGGTTCTCAGCAGGAAACCGATGGAGTGCCTACTCCAGGTAGGGAATGAGTCCTTACCCCAAGTGAAGGAGTTCAAATACCTTGGGGTCTTGTTCGCGAGTGAGGGGACAATGGAGCGGTAGATTGGTCAGAAAATCGGCGCAGCATGGGCGGTATTACACTCAATATATCGCACCATTGTGACGAAAAGAGACCTGAGCCAGAAGGCAAAGCTCTCAATCTACCAGGCAGTTTTTGTTCCTACCCTCACCTATGGTCATGAAGGCTGGGTCATGACCGAAAGAACAAGATCCAGGGTACAAGTGGCCGAAATGGGTTTCCTCAGGAGGGTGGCGGGCGTCTCCTTTAGAGATAGGTTGAGAAGCTCAGTCATCCATGAGGATCTCAGAGTATAGCCGCTGCTCCTTTGCATCGAAAGGAACCAGTTGAGGTGGTTTGGGCATCTGGTAAGGATGCCCCTGTGGCGCCTCCCTAGGGAGGTTTTCCAGGCACGTCCAGCTGGGAGGAGACCTGGAGGAAGACCCAGGACTAGCTAGCGAGATTGGGATCCCTATTTTAACGATCTGAAACGCAAGCGTCAAACGCGAAACGGAAGTTACATTGTGGGAGGGTCCCGGGCGCTGTTGCTATTTTACCGGCGGGATAAATGATTCTTGCGCCCAACGCATATCTAAAATGGGTAGGTCTAAAGTAGCTTCATTAGTCATAGGTGTGGTTTGGGCGTAACGTACAATAAACCAATCAGATCGTCATCTCACATTCCCTTTAAGAGCAGGCGCGCTTGTTCCGTGGGGGATTGCTATTATAACGGCGATTTTCTATTGATTTTTCTTTTTACAAAACTCCACAACCAACAAGACATAGCCTACTTTCCGATGTTTTGGATTCACTCTCACCGAATCACGAGGTTATGAATGCATGGTATTATTTTTGCAATGTAGTCTAACATTAGACCGAGATTACTATTCTGTCAAATAAGCTTTCCACTCTCGTTCTACATTTCTGGGCATTTAAGTGGCTGGCACGCATTTAAACATCACATCTCCTGAATTCCTCTAATATTTCCTAATTAATGTCATCAGCACATCCATGATTCATGGAAATGTTGCATAAAATACAATAAGCCACAAAGAATGCTGCGACTTGAGTAGTGTACCTGTTCTATCCAAACACCTGACGCGCATTTTCAGTGTGCCAAATGTTCGTTCAATTAGGCTACACTGCGTGTTTGTGTGTGTTTTTGATTAAACAGCATTTTATGCACTTGCTGGCATATTAATTGTGTCATCATTAACCATGTCTTTAACGGATAGATGTTGTCCCCTTCCCAGCTACCCATCCAAGGGGGATTCGTCATGGCAAAGTTGCCATAAATGACTCGTGGGTTGAGCCTGAGTAATTCTGAGTAAAGACATGGGTGATTTTACTATTGGCATTGCAAATTACGTGTGTATACTTGTTGATTGAATGGGTTCCCTTGAGG
This sequence comes from Umbra pygmaea, assembly GCA_016801145.1. Classification (NCBI taxonomy): domain Eukaryota; kingdom Metazoa; phylum Chordata; class Actinopteri; order Esociformes; family Umbridae; genus Umbra; species Umbra pygmaea. Next base: position 27,160 of record JACXGM010000726.1, on the reverse strand, counting down.
TTGATGTATATCAGTGCAAATAATTCATTATGAATAATTTGAGTAAACGTGTACACTAGATGTATATCTATTTTTCACATTTTCAGACACCACAATGACTTCCTCGTGTGGTAATATTTTTCCTACTAATTATGTATTGCAATAATAAAGAACTGCTGCATTTGTGTAGATGAGAGGAGCAAAGTGTATGCACGTTGTGCACACGCTACATTATGGTTAGGCATGCACCCTTAAACTAGCATATGAATAACACTCCACTGACTTTAAACCAGGTTTTTCCTGGTCAGTGGCGGAATTGTTTTCGGGGACTGCAAGATAATACCAGGGTACGTTTGCGCCGGAACACGCCTCTTCTTTTCGCTGAACCGCCCAACGAACGCAAGTTTATTCCCTAATTTACCGACGCGCGTCTGTGGAGGGAAAAGTCCCATATGCGTCGGGTGTAAGATAGGAATGATACATGCGTTTGTGTAAAAAGTCAATTGCGCTGGGTGTAAGATAGGGCCCTATATCTCTAACATGGCCTGGGAACGCCTCGGGATCCCCCAGTCGGAGCTGGTTAATGTGGCTCGGGAAAAGGACGTTTGGGGTCCCCTGCTGGAGCTGCTGCCCCCATGACCCGATCCCGGATAAGCAGATGAAAATGGATGGATGGACTTCATCCTGGTGCCAGGCCTGTTAATACCTGTTAATTATTACTGCTTGCTTGTTTTAGGTCACTACTGGTGTGAAATATGTTCAGATTGTGTATATATATAAGGTCTATGGTTCAGATGCAGTGGTCTAGTGGGCTGTGCCTTTGAGTGTGCGTGGTAAACCTGCATGTGCATTTAATCCGCAGCTTGTCTACAATCTCTGCGAAAGTCTGTTGAATCCTGATTTTTTCTTCTGGCATTTTTGCATGTTTGTGGTGTTGTAACTGGGTGTTGTGAGTTAGATATTGTTTAATTGGTTAGGACATGGATTTTGGCTATCCGATAGCTACAGTATGTGTAATGCGACATCCTGTCATAGTGCATAATAGTAGTAGATTCTTATGGTTTCAGTCATGTGGGGTCAATTAGTGTATTGTAAGTCTCATAGGTGTTGAGCCTCATGTTAAATAACCTTTATCAAGTGGAATAAACTTATCTTCTATGAATATGGGGTGGTTATGCCGAATGACAATAACATATAGCCCTAGAATGTCATTGTGAGGTTATTATAATGCGTTTTAATTTCGGGAAGATGGTGAAGGCCTAGGTGTAAAATGCACGGGCCACCACTGACCAGGACTCTTCCTAGAGCTGGCCACCCGGCCAAACCGAGTGATCGGGGAGAAGGGCCTTAGTCAGGGAGGTGACCAAGAACCCGATGGTCAACCTGACAGAGCGCCAGCTTTTCTCTGTGGAGAGAGGAGAACCTTCCAGAAGAAAACCATCTTTGCAGCACTCCCATCAGGCCTGTATGGTAGAGTGGCCAGACTCCTCAGTAAAAGGCAAATGAGAGCCCCCCTGGAGTTTGCCAAAAGGCACCTGAAGGACTCCCAGACCATAAGAACCAAAAGTCTCTGGTCTGAGGAAACAAGGATTGAACTCTATGGCCTGAATGGCAAGCGTCATGTCTGGAGAAAACCAGGCACCACTCATCACCTGGCCAATATCATCCCTACAGTGAAGCATGTTGATGGCAGTATCATGCTGTGGGCATGTTTTTCAGCAGCAGGATTGAGGGAATGATGAATGCAGCAATGTACAGAGGCATCCTTGCTGAACCTGCTCCAGAGCGCTCTGGACCTCATACTGGGGTGAAGATTAATCTTCCAACATGATAACGACCCTAAGCACTGTTGCGGATTACGGCCCACCAGGGTGGGGAATGCCATCTGCACGTCAACTTAAGAGAAGTATAACCCCTTAGATCACTGTTGAAATTAATCAAAGCAAGTTGTTTAAGGACAATCCAGCAGAGGGTGCTAGATGAAGACAAAACGCGTCCTTTGGGGATCATCCCCATAATGGAGGATTTGACACTTTGTGTTACACCAAGAAATAGCATCTCCTTTAACTGACTCAGAACATCAACAGTTGCTTGAGATGATAAGGGAACTGGGACCTCTCCCGGAGCAAACTGGGGTGTAGCATGAACATGGAAAAAACAGACACCCCCCTGTCACAGACTGCACTCCTTTTGGTTCATGATAAGGTGTCATAATAACCGTACCTGAGTGCAGGTTAGTTTTAGGAGTAACATTCTAAGTCAAAACACCCTATATTATCATCTGTTTGTTGAATGTTGAATGTGCCTTAAAAAGTGATAAATTAATAACCTATAATATCACTATGAAATGTGTTATGGACTTACTTGTGAATAACAGTTTGTTAAAAATGATAAAATGACAATAAAATATAAAATGACCGGATTACACAATTTAAAGTAGCATAACTGGTTTGGAAAAGTACTAATATAATATTACAATTAATTTAGGTTAGGACGAAATTTGACTGTATTATGCTATAAAGATTTATTAGACAAATAAAAATATGTACACATCTGAGAAATCAGTAATTATGTGTGTTATAATAGAACTGTTTAGAAATAGTTTACTATATGTTTACTGAAGTATTAATTACTTTAACATGTACTGTGATGGGGACTGAGCCTCAGGGTGGATTGCCTTCACACGGTGGCCAGGCGAGGCCTTTCGTTCCAATATTCCATTACTTCACAAGTGTCACTGTCTTACTGCACTCAATTATCATCCAGCTGATCCTTGTCTCTAATTAGTGTGTGTGTATAAGTGTTCCCTCTGACCCCGATTGTGTGTCAATGTGATTATTGTTTCCTGTCGCCATGTAGGAGGAGGTAGTACAGCTGTGAGTTCTCCCAAGTAAGCGTGCATTAGTGACTTCACCACATTATGTGTCATAGCACCAGAGATGGCAAAAGTACTCACTTCCCATACTCAAGTAGAAGTACAGATACTTGTGTTAAAAAATACTCTGGTAAAAGTACTGATTTAACTTCTATACTCAAGTAAAAGTAACAAAGTACAGGCTTGGCAATTTACTTAAAGTATAAAAGTAAAAGTAGCCTTGCGAATGACAACCATTTTTTATGCAAAGCTACATGACCACACAAATGTTACTAGAGTGCAAGCTGAGAAACTTCAGTGGACATGTAAAAAACATCACATATATGATTATTGTACCAGAGACTGGGAGTCCAGGTTGATAAGATTCTGACTGAGTAGCAAGATATTAATTAAATTGTGATTATGTGAGAATTCACAGATAAAGTTTCTCTTTTTTAATCTTCCCCTTAACATTTGAAGGAATCTACATGTATGTGTGTGTGCAGGACGCTGACGGGGGGGACTGGGATTGTTGTCCCAGGCCCAGTCCTGAGGAGGTTTTTGCACAGTCATATTTCTTTTACCGGGCGGCCTTAAATGTATAATTCCTGTCGGCATGTCTGTGTGTGCTCAAATATGTGTGTGCTCAAAATCCCCATACTTTTATAGTTACAACTAAGGGATGGCAGCAGTGTATAACAAATTAACTGACAGCTAGTAAATCTTTTAACATGGAGTGCTAATAATAATAAATGCAATATGTTTGGCTCACAATTTTTACAATTGAAGTACTATAAAACTTGGAGAAATTACAAATTCAATGTGCATTGCATTAAAAAAATATGAATTGATTTGCAAATAAACATCCAGCAAAAAATGGCAAGTGATGTATGCCCTCAAATCTGTAGATGTGCATGGATTTGTCCTTAATCCCTTAAAGAACTTGGGAGCAACTAGGGTATACAAACCTTCTGTATAGTGTAACGTGTCATTATGTAATTGTGTATAGGACAAATATACACACCTTTTGTAATAATTAACGTGTCATAAGTTGATTGTGTGTAGGACAGTGAGTGAGTGAAAAAGCGTGTGTGTGTGTGTGTGTCTGGGATGGACCGGGAGGGAGAGACCGCATGTGATCAAATGTATACCTCAAATTCTCAGCACATTCGCCAGGAGTCATTCTTCATGCCTACTATGTCAAACATCTCTCGCAGATAAGGCCAAGGATGATTGGGAATATCTTGCTGCTTGTCTGTCGAATCTCTGGGATCTCCTTTTTCTTAATTTTCAATCATGTCGCCACCCATAATACTGTGCTAACCTTACCGCGATCAAGTCACAATGATTTGCCGCGAATGAATGCTGCCGAATCTGTCGAGTCGTTTTGTAGTGGTGCGTGAAATGCAACGTATATTCCCATCCAATAGATTGAATTCGGTATTAATGACGCGAGAAATAATAACGGTAACTCCATTGAAATTATTTGAAACTAAAGTAACGAGACAATTTTGTAAAATGTAAGGAGTAGAAAGTACCGATATTCGTGTAAAAAATGTAAGGAGTAAAAGTAAAAAGTCAGCACAAAAATAAATAGTAAAGTAAAAATATCGGAAAAATCTACTTGAGTACAGTAACGAAGTATTTGTACTTCGTTACTTCCCATCTCTATGTAGCACATTTGCTTGCGTGAGTTATTTATATATTACAGCCAGGCGTACGCTATGTACCTAGTACCCGCGTCCTGTGTGGCGTACAGCACAGTAGTCTAGGTATTATTGTTGTGCAGCTGATGTATAATTATGTATACTCATGGCTTGAATACTTCTTCCTATATTAAAAAATGCAGAGCAGACAGTAGGTATTTTTACTGTGGGGTCTGGCTCACAACTGAGACACAAACTGCCCTCTGAGACCCTGAGGGGAGTGGTTAAGCTTCCCTCAGCAAATTGCGTGAGAAAAAGAGGGGTCAGTTACCATGCATGTTGTGAAGCTTTATAAACCCAGGGTTTAAGCAGTCAGCAGCTCATTTTGGAGGAAAGGGGAACCTCCGCCAGTTTTTATAGTCTTTTATAAGTAATCCTGCTACTGGGTTTTTGAATGCAAAATCGGAGATGATACTTAGGTTCCTGGTAGCTGAAATGAGATTGGTGAGTAGGATGCAATCAACACTTAGAAACAGATGATGTATTATTATATTGACTTAAAGGAAAAAATAAAAAATTGATGTATAGGAACCAAGGTGTAATGGTTTTAAGTGAATTCATGACTTTAGGCCTGAATCTGCGGGTTGAAATCTTTACACATAATAGTCTCAGGCTTCGCGTCTGATTAGATCAACCGCCGGTAAGAGGTTATCCACCAGGGAGTCTAAACATATCGAGGAATTGACTGATTATTTGGAAAGATCTTTTGGCTCTCAAATTTAATGTCCTTAATTAAAAATATAACGTTATCAAAACTATAAGTGTTCTTATGCTTTAAACAAATTACACCTGTTTCCTTTGTCTAATATACACTCACCTAAAGGATTACTAGGAACACCCGTTCAATTTCTCCTTAATGCAATTATCTACTCAAACAATAACATGGCAGTTGCTTCAATGCATTTAGGGGTGTGGTCCTGATCAAGACCATCTCCTGAACTCCAAACTGAATGTCAGAATGGGAAAGAAAGGTGATTTAGGTGATTTGCTTTTTTCCAGATCCCGAAAGACTGGAAAACAGCTGCATTCATCCCTCTTTTCAAAGGGGGGGACACTCTCGACCCTAACTGTTATAGACCCATATCCATCCTGCCCTGTCTCTCTAAAGTCTTCGAAAGCCAGATTAACAATCAGATTGTTAAACATTTAGAATCCAACAGCACACTCTCTGCTATGCAATCAGGTTTCCGCTCTGGCCATGGCTGCACCACTGCCACACTCAAGGTCTTAAACGATATCACAAATGCCATTGATAAAAGAAACTACTGTTCCGCTGTTTTTATTGACCTAGCCAAGGCGTTCGACTCAGTCAATCATCACATCCTTATTGGTAGACTCCGCAACCTTGGCTTCTCCAATAACTGCCTCGACTGGTTCACCAACTACTTCTCGGACAGGGTTCAACATGTCAAATCTGAGGGTCTGTTGTCTGGACCTATGGATGTCTCTATGGGGGTGCCACAGGGTTCGATTCCGACACTTTTTCTATGTATATCAATGATGTTCCTCGTGCCTCCGGTGACTCTCAGATTCACCTCTATGCAGATGACACCATCCTATACACATCCGGCCCTTTATTAAACTCTGTATTAACTAACCTCCAAAAGAGCTTCGACTCCATTCAACATGCCTTCTATAACCTTCAACTGCTCTTAAATCCTACCAAAACTAAATGCATGCTTTTCAACCGCACACTTCCCATACCCGCCAACCTCACTAGCATATCCACTCTGGATGGGTCCAAACTGGAATATTTGGACACCTACAAATACATAGGTGTCTGGTTAGATTGTTCACTCTCATTCCAGCGACACATTAACACACTCCAATCTAAAATAAAATCTAGAATTGGCTTCTTATTCAGAAACAAGGCCTCCTTCACCTATGCTGCCAAAAAGACCCTGGTAAAAATGACCATCCTTCCAATCCTTCATTTCGGGGATGTCATTTACAGAACTGCCTCCACCTCCCTACTTACAAAGCTAGACGTAGTCTATAATAGTGCTATTCGATTTGTCACCAATGCCCCATTTAACACCCACCACTGTGACCTATATGCATTAGTGGGCTGGCCCTCATTACACACTCGGCGCCTGACCCACTGGTATCACCTAATTAACCAATCAATCCTAAGAAAACCTCCCCCTTACCTGAACTCACTCCTCACCATTGCCTCACCCTCCCGTAATCTGCGCTCATCCAGGTACATCTCCCTGATCACTCCTAAAGCCCACACCTCTCTTGGCCGAAATTCATTCCAGTTCGCCGCAGCTAATGACTGGAAAGAGCTACAGAAGACTCTGAAACTTGTGACCACTGTCCCCCTCACTTCCTTTAAATCACGACTATCAGAGCTTCTGCCTAACCACTGCACCTGCTGACCCCCCCCTTCACTTGTGCACTACCTTTCCCTATCTGATCCACTACCATAGCATTTTGCCAAATAAGCACCTCTGTATATACTGACTTGAACAGTATTATATATATATATATATATATTTTTTTTTAAATATATTATTCACCAACTGTTATTTGCATTGTTACCATCTGCACAGTCATACTAGTGTTAACTTATTTATTGTATTTGCCTGCCACCTTGTATAATAATTCAATCTACCTCTGAATCTCAGATTTCTTTGCACTAATTGTACATGTACTTACATCTACCTTGTTCAATTCTGACTGTATTTTTTATCTTTATTCTTACCCTACCCTTTGTGTAATTCTTGTGTATTTGTATTCATGTAACACTGTCTGTACTTGCATCTTTTTGCTTTATCTTGGCCAGGTCACCGTTTTAAATGAGAAATTGCTCTCAACGTGCCCACCTGGTTAAATAAAGGTTAAATAAAATAAATAAAAAAAGGTGATTTGGCATGGTTGTTGGTGTCAGATGAGCCGGTCTGTGTATTTCACAATCTGCTCAGTTACTGGGATTTTCACGCACAACCATTTCTAGCGTTTACAAAGAATGGTGTGAAAAAGGAAAAACATCCAGTATGCGGATGTGGGCAAAAATGCCTTGTTGACGCTAAAGGTCAGAGGAGAATGGGCCGACTGCTTCAAGCTGATAGAAGGGCAACTTTGACTGAAATAACCACTCGTTACAACTGAGGTATGCAGCAAAGCATTTGTGAAGCCACAACATGCACAACCTTGAGGCGGATGCGCTACAACAGCAGAAGACCCCACTGGGTACCACTCATCTCCACTACAAATAGGAAAAGAGGCTACAATTTGCAAGAGCTCACCAAAATTGGACAGTTAACACTGGAAAAATGTTGCCTGGTCTTATTATAGTTTTATGAAGTAGGACCCTACCATACGTGAATTAAGTCATGTTTTTGGTTAAGCCGCTGACTTAATTGCAGACAAACGGCTATTGTTCAAAGTTGTTCTCGTTTATCGCTGCCTAAGAATTTGTACCATCCAGTAGATTGATAGTTTATATGCGAGGGCATTGGATTTATCAATTAACAAATTCTCTATGAAGGATTTATATTCTGAGTTAGCAGTGGGAACCATAAAACAACATTCTCCTAGTCCCCTCCTAAGAGCACACAGACAGGCTGCGGATAGGAAGGGGGGCTGTGTTTGAGAGCTGTTACCCAGTCAGGCACTGACTACAACAGGACCTCTACGGTTAGATAATTTTGTGTCTCAGGCACAGACTTCAGAGTCTGAAGTTGCATCAGCCAAGTCTCTATGTTCAATAACTGTTGTTGAACAATAATCAGGGTCTCTGGCCAAGATAACAAAGGAGTGGCTACAGGACAACTCTGTAAATGGCTTTGAGTGGCCCAACCAGAGCCCAGACTTGAACCCAACTGAACATCTCTGAGAGATCTGAGAATGGCTGTGCACCAACGCTCCCCATCCAACCTGATGGAGCTTGAGAAGTCCTGCAAAGAAGAATGGGAGAAACTGCCCAACAATGGGTGTGCCAAGCTTGTAGCATCATCCTCAAAAAGAGGCTGTAATTGCTGCCAAAGGTGTTTTAACAAAGTATTGAACAAAGGCTGTGAATACTTATATACATATGCTTTTCTTTATTTTTTTATAAATTTGCTAAGATTTTAAACACACTTCTTTCACATTGTCATAATGGGGTATTGTTTGTAGAATTTTGAGGGAAATAATTAATTTAATCCATTTCCGATAAGGGTGTAACATAACAAAATGTGGAAAAAGTGAAGCGCTGTGAATACTTTACGGATGCACTGTACATATACGGTAAGTGGTATGGATTATGTTGTAATTGTTGCATAACTGTGATTGGCTATTATCAGTGCCCATGGGTTACAAGAGGTAAAGGGTGGAGCTTGTAGGGGAGCAGGAACTAGCAGGCTACTATATGTTGAAGTAAAGTTGTGATATAATAAAGACACTGGAGTGCTGCAAACCCATTGTTTCTATGTATTTCACACCTACAAGTGATAAATGTATGTACATTGTAATTTTTTTTAGCATGTAATGTTTAGACAGGTGACTAATTGTCATACATTCTGAGCTCAGGGCGCCCTCTCCTGTCGTGCCAGGAATCAGACTGTCAGGTTCACCGTTTTCTGAAGCCACTGAAATCACAGCTCTCCAATGGTTGGGCAAAACCGTTATACCTGTGTTTCCATGCAGGTATAAAAAGCCCTGGTCTGCAGAAGAGAGTTGTGGGTTATTGTTTCGTTTGTCCAGGGGTTTAAAAGCTTCTGTTTGTTTGAGATCCCACAGGAAGTGACAAAGTCAGGAAATATTGAGGGTCTTTACCATGGATGCCATAATGTAGCATTTGGAGAGACTTGTGAAACCAGAGTTTCCAGACTCTGAATGAATTTCATCCATTTTGGAATAAGGGTGTAACATATTTTATTTTCTCCGTCTGAGGTTTGAGCCACAGACTGTCCAAGAGTTGGCGGATGCTTTAGTCCAGGAGATCGACTCAGGACGCCATAGCCATCACCCTACACACCGCGCTGAGCCACCTGGAGCATAGAGAGAGATATGTTAGAATGCTCTTCAGTAATTATAGCTCAGGAGACCATCCACCACCTCATCAGGAGCATGCCCAGGCATTGTAGGGAGGTCATAGGGCACGTGGAGGCCACACACAATACTGAGTCTCATTTTGTTGTCAGCACATTCAACTATGTAAAGACGAAAGTATTTCATACGATTAGTTAATTCATTCAGATCTAGGATGTGTTATCCTAGTGTTCCCTTTATTTTTTTGAGCAGTGTACAATGATAGATTGAAGAAATATACACGCTAACATCACTGGCTATTGCACATGGTCCATATGTAAAGGTGTGAATGTGTGTGGTCCCGATTGACCTGTAGCACCTGCCAGAGGACAGTGAGTCCAACGAGGTAGGCAGGATGGGAGCAGTCTTTAATGACTGCCTTAGCTCTGCTGAGGCAGCGGGATGAATGGATGTCCTCCAGGGAGGTGAGGGTGCAGCCGATGATCCTCTGTGCAGTGTTGACCACTCTCTGGAGCTTCTTCTGTTCTGCCTCAGTGCAGTGGGAGAACCACACCATGATGCAGTATGTAAGGATGCTGACCAGGTATGATTGTGTTGAAGGCTGAGCTATAATCAATGAAGAGCATTCTAACATAGCTCTCTCTATGGTCCAGGTGGCTCAGCTCGGTGAGTAGGGTGATGGCTATGGCGTCCTCAGTCGATCTATTTGCTCTGTCAGCGAATTGGTGGGGGTCGAATAAGGGAAGAAGGCAGTCTTTGATGCGACCCAAGACCAGCCATTCCAGGCACTTGGTGATGATGGGTGTAAGTCCCACTGGCCGGTAGTCATTTCGGCTGGCCGTATTTGATTTTTTTGGGTACAGGGATGATGGTGGCCAGCTTCAGACAGGCTGGGATGATAGCCTGTGGCAGGGAGAGGGAAGATGTTGGTAAGACCTGTGAAAGCTGATCAGCACAGGCCCTGAGTACTTTCCCAAGAACACTGTCGGGTCCTGCTGCTATCCTGGGGTTCACTCTGCTGAGCATCCCTTTCACATCCTTTGCCTGCACAGTCAGTGTTGGGATGTGGGAGCTGGTTGAGGTTGAGGAGGTGAGACTGCAGACTGTTGGGGTAAGATCTCAAAGTGTGCAAAGAATGTGTTCAGCTCTTCCACCAGTGCAACGCTTGAGTCCACAGCTGCGCTGCTCTGTCCCCTGAAGTTGGTGATAGGCTGGATGTCCGGCCATTCAGTACCTGCCGCGAGTTGTTATTGGAGAGGTGGCTTTCTATTTTCCTCCTGTATTCAGCCTTGGCTTTCCTGATGCCTCTCTTCAGGGCAGCTCTGGCAGTACTTAGTTTCCTGACCTGAAGGCAGCATTGCGATTTCTGAGTAGTGTCTTGACTTGCTTGGTCATCCAGGGCTTCTGATTGGAGAATACCCGGATGCGTTTGTTCACCATGACATTCCCTGTGCAGTATTTGATATATGATAGTACAGCCTCTGTACTGTATATACCGCCAGGTCCTGATGTTCAATAACACTCCAATCAGTGTGTGAAACTGTCTTTTAGCTGAGGAAGTGCATCCTCTGGCCAGGTAGCAATCATCTTTGTCAGTGGGGTTGTGTTTCTGATGAGGTTTATATATGGGGATGAGGAGCAGAGAGGTGGTCTGAATGGCCTAAATATGGAAGCTGTGTGGCTTTGTATGCATGTTTAATGCTTTACATACTGATCAAATTTAGGTAGGATAGACTTTAAGTTTGCCTGATTAAAATCACCAACAATCAATGTGACTTCTGCAGTTTGTTAATACTGTTGAACAACAGCGAGAGAGCTGTGCCAATGTTAGCATTTGGTGGTATGTACACAGCCGTGATAGCACTACTGTTAGCTCTCTGGGCAAAACAAATGGATGGCATTAACAGAAAAGTACTCAAGGTCCGGAGAACAGTGTTCATGTATGGCTATGTTATCTCTAGACAATTTGTCATGCACATAAATACACAGACCACCACCTCTGTTCTTACCGGAGTCTTTGCTTCGGTCATAGCAGCACACCTCGCTAGCTGCACGGCTGCATGTAATAGTGAAGGTTAGGATTACGAGATGGGAAGACATATTATTTTATCTGGTGCCAGCACATGTGTTGTAATGGATAAGGTTAGGATTAGGAGATGGTAAGGGCACACTGCATAAATGTTTGTTTCCACCCACATTGAGCCACACCCCCAATTGCACACTGCAGTGAGGGGCTTCTCAGTTAAACCAGCCGGCAGGTTACCGGGGAGGTTACCGAAACGTGCAATTTCTGAGCTAAACTGACGAGGACACACTTCACCTCACACAACAACGTATAATTGTTAAATGGTAAATGGACTGCATTTATATAGCTTATTTTTCTGACCAAAAATGGCTACCAAAGCACTTTACACTGCCTCACATTCACCCATTCATTCACACATTCACACACCGACGGCGGTGTCAGCCATGCAAGGCGCGAACCAGCTCGTCGGGAGCAGCTGGGGTTAGGTGTCTTGCTCATGGACACCTCGACACTTGGTCAGGAGGACCCAGGGATTGAACCACCAACTTTTTGGCTGCTAGACAACCTACTTGACCCACTGAGCCACTCCCACCGCCATTGTTGTGTCCATAATAAACATAGACATACTTCTCTCACCCAGTGGCATAACGGCTATAGGTTATTACCGCCCCAGCAGTGCCTACTTTTCCAAAGTGAGGGATGCAAAATATGTACAGTATGTTGTCTACTGCCTGAGCAGTGGGCACCTTTTACCATTTTTTACATTTTTATAATTTAGCAGATGCTCTTATCCAGAGTGAGTTCCAGTGAGTGCATACATTTAGGAGAAACTAGGTGAAACAACCCCAACTCAGTAGTAAGAGCATTCAATATATGAAACAGTGAATAGTCACAAACAGTGCTATGAAGGATCATACAGATAACAAAACATTTGAAGACAACAGAAGTGGAATACAACTAATTTAAGTACTCATTGAAGAGGAAGGTTTTCAGACGTTCCCTGAAGATGGGTAGAGACTCTGCTGTTCTAGCCTCCAGTGAAAGCTGGTTCCAACATTGAGGATCCAGGACAGAGAAGAGTTTTGACTGCTTGGATTTGAAGTTAACCTCCTGAGGGTGTGGGACGGTCAGGAGCCCAGAGGTAGCAGAACGGAGAACCCTTGAAGGGGCGTAGGGTTTGAGCATCACCTGAAGATAGGGAGGAGGATCTCCTCTTGTTGTTCCGTAAGCGAGCACCATCGCCTTGTAGCGGATTCGAGCTTCAACTGGGAGCCAGTGGAGTGTTTGTAGAAGTGGGGTGACATGGGAGAACTTGGGAAGGTTGACCACTACTATTTTCTCCACCAATGTCATCAAACATAATTCAGATACAGAACAATTAAAGAATAATCACTTCACAAGTTAAATCGTCAGGAATCCATAATTAAATGAAGAACTTAAACATATCCCTTTAGGTAAACACATTGATTGTCATGCCTTCATATGCTGGGAAAATATTAATATCCAGCTTTGGAAAAAAAATTGTTTCATTCCATTACTAACAACATTTCTCTCAATTTCGAAATAAATATGTTGTTTGAATATATTTCAAATATTCACAGTAGCAGGGTGGATTATTCCTCTTTCTAATGAGAATAATGAGATAGGATGCATCACTATAAGATAAGAGCATCTGCTAAATTATTTAAATGTAAAAAATGGTAAAAGGTGCCCACTGCTCAGGCAGTAGACAACATACTGTACTTATTTTGCATCCCTCACTTTGGAAAAGTAGGCACTGCTGGGGCGGTATCCACCCTGAAGAGCATTTATTTGCCGAAAATTACAACTGGTCGAAATAACTATAAAATGATGCAGTGTTGTATGACCTTGAATAATGCAAAGGATATAAGTTCATCTTTATTTTTAAATAACAATACTATGGTGTTAATTTAGGAAGAGTTCAGAAATCAACATTCGGTAGAATAAAAATTGTATAATAACAATATGTGGTCGTCATGTGTCTTGGCATGCTCTCCACCAGTCTTTCACATTGAAGTTGGCTTTATGCCAATCCTGGTGCACAAATTCAAGCAGCTCTGCTTTGTTTGATAGCTTGTGGTCATCCATCTTCCTCTTGATCACATTCCAGATTTAAGATGTATTTGCAGTGGTCCCTTAATTTTTTCCAAAGCTTTATATACATTACATTTTCTTAGATTTGCTTAAAAGGTGAAACTGATGGCACTGGCAACAAGCATTTTCTTTTAATAAACATAATACAAATGTGCAGTTTTCTTATTTTTTGGTTTCTTATGTAAGGGGTCCTGAAGTAATTTATTGTACACAGGGGGGCCTTGGATGGGAAAAGGTTGAGGACCACTGCTCTAACAAACAACCACAAGAGGGCTCCTCAGATCAAAGTAAACGTGTTATTAGCATACCGTTTAAAGTCTTTTGTTTTCATTTCCATATGAAAGTGACAGCTGTAAACTGTCATGGCCGAATTTCCACACTTTAATAATCTACTGGCTGGTCATTAATCCAATGACATCTGCACTCTGGGAACAACATTAGAGTGGCGGTGGACGAAGAGGAGATAGAGAAAACACAAGTATGAATTTAAACAGAACACACTTCACCTACAGATTGAAGACTCAGGACGAAAACTTCCAACCAATCAGAATAAGCCAAATTACAAAACAGTAAAAACAAAAATGCATCGTCTATTGGGGAACACAAACAAGAAAAAATCTAATTACAGTACAAAATGTAATTATAAACGTTTTTTTCGTGTTAATTACACTACTGTGATCCATTCAGAGTGGTGATGCATCCTATCTCATTATCCTCATTAGACAAAGGAATAATCCACCCTGCTACTGTGAATATTTGTTGACATAATGTGATTTAAAATATGTATATCAAAGACAGTTGGGGTTGGCCTACACACCTGTCATCCTCATGTGACATAACTTTATCTGAATACTGTAGCCTTCAGTTATGGCTCCAAGTCCCGCCTTCAGATCGGGCGTGCGTTGCAAAAGCAGTTTTTATCATCCATTCTTATCCAGAGATAGCCTCAGGTTAATTCCTCCTTGTCCACAGCCGATCCTGATGCAGGAAATCTTTCAATTTTTTCCAAATCCACGAAATAGCGATTTACCTGACATTTCCCGTTCCCAGGTGCGTTTTGAAAGCATAACGTTCCATGATTGGGAGACCGAGAGAAAGACACGCACCCATTTACTTGTAAAGACTGTAAATGCAGTTCTGATTACTGTACCACCGACCACACAGAAAACGTCTGAGACGCTGCCTGGATATCAACTAATCAAGGCTTAAATCATTACTGTAGAAACGATCAACAGCATGAAGAAGTCAGGATATTCAGGTATGTGTTATTGTTGCTGTAACGTTTTATACTAATGAAAATTATTTTACAGTTGTTTCTCCAAATGTGACGGGCTCACTATGCACTTTATGTACCCGAAGGTGTACATAAGGATTAGCTGATTTGTGTGTGCGCGAGCGCGCATGCTTGTGCGTACTGTGTGAACAGAAAGCGGAAGTGCTCCGGGTAGCAGAATAAATTAAAAATGTCCTTTAAAAGTCAATTAGTATGATAGCCACCATTCTGACGGATTCTTCTTAGATCCAATTCTACACGTTCCCATGTAAACAAAACTGAACAACTAAGTGATATAGTAAATCTGTATTGTGTAAACACAAACTGTTTTTCTGTTGATGGTGATGAAATTCTCTCAAAAGAGCCACACAAGACATTTTTCCATGCCATTCATAATATTTATTACTTCTACTGTTGTACATTTTCCAGATCACTGCTCAGTACATAGCCTATTATTATTATTACTATTGTCATTATTGTTTTAAAATTCTTTATATTGTTGTAAGTCTTTTTAAGCCCACTGCATAGATGTGACGAGCCATGTCAAAAAAAATTATCTGCATAGGATGATGTGATGTTATTCGATGCATATGATAAATAAACGACTTTGACTTTGACATGAAATTAGACATGGCAGTATGTTAGTCTTTAACTAAAAACATATCTGACTTTAGACATGTTATCAGTCTAACTGTATTCTACATAACTTCTTCTAAATAATTAACACAAATGTTGAAAGCTGGAATGGCAAGGACTAACAAGACCAATTTGCCCTCTAATCTTAATCCTGCATTATGAAGCTTCACACCTATATGATATTGTTGGACAGCCAATTCCAAAACCATGGTCATTAATATGGAGTAGGTACTCCGTTTGTGACTATAACAGCCACCACTCTTCTAGAAAGGCTTTTCACACGAGTTTGGAGTGTTTGTGTGATAATGTGTTCAGCCAAAAGAGCATTTGTGAGGTGAGACAGTGATGTCGGACGAGAAGGCGTGGTTCTAAATCACCATTCCAATTTGTTCCAAAGGTGTTCAATGGGGTTGAGGTCAGGACTCTATACAGGCCACTTGAGTTCCTCCACACCAAACCCATTGAACCATGTCTTTATGGGCCATGTTTGTGGACAGGGGCACAGTCATGCTGGAACAGGAAAGGGCCTTCCTAAAACTTTTGCCACAAACTCGGAAGCACCCAATTGTATAAAATGCCTTTGTATCCTGTAGCATTAAGATCATTTCACTGGAAATAAGGGACTGAGCCCAAACTGTAAAAAACAGCCCCACACCATTAACCCTCCTCCACCAATAATAGGGGTATCCACGTACTTTTGGCTATGTAGTGTATGTTTTTTGTCTTTATCTATTTACTATGTTTATAGACTATAGCATCTCAGGTTATTATGGATACAACCCAGTTCATGAAAATGGTCACATGGCCATAGTTATATAAAGCAGGCAAACAGGCATAAAGGCATTATGTTACTGTTTGACAGAAGGTTAAAATAGACTAAATCAGTAGAGACATTGATGTATATCTTGTCATAGAGGGGCTCTTAGACTCCACTTCCAGTCAGCAAAAGAAGTGGCAAAAAATTATTCACGATCGCAAAAACTGTAAAACTGTGGAGTCGAAAGGCACTGCCTGGTCCATTGAATCCTGGTTCCATTTACCAGAACCCAACTCAAAAGAACACAGTTGGGATAAGAATGAATGGACTATTTGCAGCTAGAATAAGATGTTGCCCATTGATTTAGTATCAACCTCATCCCCAGGCTTCTTGGGGACAGTGAGCCTGAAACACCTTCCATTCAAAGTTGCTCTTCTGGGAGCAGCCAGGGAGGGATATAGTTAAACAGCAGCGTACAAAACATCCAGTATGGGGTAGAGTGTAGTGGAAGAGTTGTTGACAACATATTTGTATATGCTACCGAAAGCCAAGTTTGAAGCAAAAACATTCCCTGTTCTCAACAGTTAACCCTAATTAACATGCATATTTTGTTGTAGAGGACATACCAAATTTTTCCATTGTGTGATGAAAACATAATTTATTCTGGCTATTAGAGTGTGTACACTAGCCTATATGCTGTCATACAAGGTTTTTCAGTCAATCATATTTCACGACATTTAGGAAAGTCCCACAGAGCTATTTTTTTCAACTCACAGCTTCCCTCATGTGTTACAGTATTTATGAAAATTAGATGACGATACTCTGTCGGCACCCTCAGCTATGTTGGCAGTAACCAAATGCATCCGGCATACTGGAAAACAGTAATCAAATACAGTAACTTCAGCCTAGCTCCCACCTGAACTGGATGTGGTGAACGCACGGACGTATGTTACACATAATTCTTAGGAACCTTCTTAAGACTGTGTGACGATCAGCTGGATTGTTCCTGCTCAGTTCCTAAATGTTTGGCTGTTCGCTACAACAGCTGGTGGACGAGTGACTCCCAAAGGAGGCAAATGAGCCTTGGAGACAAGCTGCTACATTCATTCATCCATCCATTCATCCATCATCATCCATCCATCTATACGATACTGACCCTGGTGAAGTCCATGCCCTTTTCCTCCACACTCCTGCCTATGCTGCACCTGACACATGTAAATATCTCCACGTTTCAGGCATAATGCCCCTCCTAGGCCACACTGTTTGTTTTAACCCCCAGCTTCTTTATTCTGAGTCTTACTTCCAATTAGCATCCCTGTACCCTACAATGTGCACTACTGGGCTTTGGTCAGAAATAGTACACTATATGGAATAGGGTGCCAATTGGGGCCGAGGCTGTGTGTCCACCACCTTAAGCCCCTGGATCTGCGCTGCTCTGTGTCGTGTACACAAACCAGTCCCATGGAATGCTGCCTTTCCCAACAACTCCCTTCCCCAGTTTACATCGGATCAGAGAGTGCATGTTGAGTCACGCCGTCGTCCTCGGCCCCCATTTGTCTGATGCCGGATCGTGTGCAGAGCTGCAGTCACATTCTGGGCACAGATTTGGGAGTTGAATGCGAGAGACAGGATATTGATTAATAACAACACTGGGGTGGGGGAGTTTATTGGGTATATGGGTGTTAGGTGTAGCGGGGGTGTATGAATATGTATTCTTGAGTCTCTGTGAAAAGTGCACATGGATATTAAATTTGTCCAATATGAAAAACCAATACATATTATAAATGACTTAGTAAAAAGGTTAAATTGAACACAGAATACGGCTTCCGCATTCGAAACAATCAGGCGAGATTGTAGAAGTGTGGGGAGTTGTGACAGTGGGCAGCCTGGGACAGAACAACATGTTTCTTTATCAACCAATCTGCACAAGATGCATGGTGGATCAATTGGCAAATGTTGCGAAAGATTTAAAAGACGGAGTGCCTCTTCCATGCCATTGTTGTGTGAGAGTCTAACCTGAGAGCTGAATCCTCTGAGTGGAGCTACTCACTGCCTTGTACACCACTCCCTCAGCCCTGTGGATCAATCAGTAACCTGCACATGAATAACAACTGTACAAAGAAGAGGCTGGGACGGATACACACGCACTCACAGGCTTATTATTTACAGAGCCCACAGCACTGTTTGATTGACTCATAACAGGGTATTGCACGGTCTGGTATGTGCTTTCAAGTCCAACACCAAGCATGCCACTACTTCAACTCTGACAAATTGTGAGCGCCGGACTGCATTATGGCTTTCAACATTGTTTATATTTGCAGACATGCCTTGATTTGCTGCGTGTAAAGGTATTGTTAGATGAAACTTAAAAGCCAACCTATAAACTTTGTTGAGACACTACATTTCCCTGTCATCTTGTCAAAGATACGTAGTATGTCCTAACCATCAATTTGTTTGAGGAAGAGACCTGTTCTTAAATGGACTTTAGGTACCAGGGTTAACAGTGAGAGAGATGAGTTGTGTTACACAACTTCCACTCGCATGCTACCACAATTTAAATACCCTTTTGGAGCACACACACATGTTCGAAAAACAAGTAAATTATCAACCCTAACGCACAGACGGCAAAGAGCAATAGACACCATTTGAACATCAACTGGGTGTACCTTTTCTCATGGCACTACGTGGGTAAATGTACGTAAAGGACAGTTTGCTGCATTACGTAGACAGACTTACGGATGTGGGCATTCAAATGTGAACTCTCGTACGTCTCGAACTCTTTTAACTTGTAGCACTTTGAGATTTTTTTTAAATGTAAAGTGCATTATAAATAATTTTTTATTATTATTAATATTATTATTATTGAATGGCCGTTCTAGCGGAACATTTCTATTGACCCGTTACAATTTTAAAGTACTTGGGGAACTTTTAGTTCAGGCATAATATGCTAGGGGATTGATGTTAAGGTTAGGAAGGTAAACTGGCAAGGATTTACATTTCCATGAGTCTGGAAAAGTACTCATGTGTATGGATTTCTTGTTTTTTACGATTTTTTACTTATCGCCACGAGAACAGCCTGGACAGGCTGACACAAAGTGCTAGTTTAACTTCCTTTGGTTTGGCCTAAAACGTTTCTATTGTATGAAATAGTTTTCTAATATGCTGCTGACTTATATTTGCATGAATAAAAATGAAAGAAAGGAGGCCTGTACACAGTTGATAAAGTTGTGTGTGTGTGTGTCTGTGTGTGTGTTCGTTTAGGAATGTTACATTACACAGCAAAATCACCAGTGTTAAATCAACGCTGTTAAAGTAACACTCTCAGTGTTCTATATAAACCAGCCGCGGTCGGTGGATCTTAATTGGGGAGGACGGGCTCGCGTTATGCTCGGGACCGGAGTGAATGGAATGGTTGGCAACGCACAAAACCCAGTGTGCAAAACGAAAAAACACTGGGTTTCGTGCGTTGCGCACATTCCATTCACTCCGGTCCCGAGCGTAACACGAGCCCATCCTCCCCAATTAAGATCCACCGACCGCGGCTGATATAAACACTGAAAGTGTTACTTTAACACTCTCAGAGTTGATTTAACACTGTGTAGAACTGGAATACAAACAATCATGTAGTTATGTCCCCTAGACAAAAGATCAGCTAAATAAATAAAGGGTTACCCTGTGAATCAGTTGAGGTATTTCATAATTCCTTGCATTTTCAAAGCGTCAGACAATTTACATATATAGCATATGAAATAATACACAATTTAAAAGGTTGACCACTCAGTTTGCCAAAAGGCTGATCGACAATCAGTCAACCAAGGTGTGCGCAATTGAACATAAACATATTCTCACAAATTCACACATAATCTACACACATTGTAAACCCTTAAGGCAAAAATGTATACGTTTAAAAAAAGTGAGAACACATGACAGATGCACACACGAGTGAGCCGACATAGTGTGGAGCCAGGTCTGAAGTGTCCACTCTGTGTTTATCTGGCGCTCCAGACTGAGGAATGCAGCTGTGTGCTGATAGCCGCCTGTCAGGGGTGTGAAGTGATGTTAGGGGAGGGGCTTGTTGAGGAAGATCTCTAAAACATCATCTTAGCATCCTATGCTGTACACACTTGTTGGCGCAGGCCCTGCAAATAAATTTGATTTCATCTCTAAACTGCCCAACACATAGAAGATGAAAGACCAGGGACTTTTCAACCCTGTTTCTGCTGATTCAGTGACTGTCTCCATATATAGAATCCAAACGACTGACTATTGGAAAGTGTTATGAAAACACCTTTGCATTCATTTGGGGTCTCTGATGAGGAAGACATATACAATATACAGTATAGATGTATGATCTCTTGGGGAACCACCATTTCAGGGAGAACTATCCTGTAAGTAATGGGTTTTATTGACTTAAGGATCTCTAAGCACACGCCCCGGTACTGGGATATTTATTTTCTCAGAGGGATGGCTGCTTAAATCTGACTGGCAATTGGTTATCACATGCAGTTTGTATTTGTTTGGACAATGTTTTGAAAATAAATTCAGATGATAGATGATAACATGCTGATAACAACAGGCCTCTCTTTTGATGCTATATTGAGCTACACTATATATCCAAAAGTGTGTGGACACCTGACCATCACGCTCTTGTAATTTTTTTGGACATCGAGTTCCAAAACAATGGGCATTAATATGGAGTCCCCCCCCCTTTGTGGCTATTACAGCTACAACTCTTCTGGGAAGGCTTTCCACACCATTTTGGAGTGTTTCTGTGGTAATGTGACATCACAAAAGAACATTTGTGAGGTCAGGAACTGCTGTAGGACAAGAAGGCCTGGCTTGCAATCGCCATTCCAATTCATCCCAAAGGTGTTCAACGGGGTTGAGGTCAGTCTCTGCAGGCCACTTAAATTCCTTTACATCAAACTCATTGACCCATGTCTTTACGCACCCCTTGTTTGTGCACAGGGGCATAGTCAAGCTGGAACAGGAAAGTGCCTTCCCCAAACGTTTGCCAAAAAGTTTGAAGCAACCAATATTCTAAAATGTGTCAAATATTGTGAGCACAAAATATATCAAAGTTTGATATATTTTGTTCACACAATATTTGACACAATTAATGTTATTTTATAACCACATGCACATAGTGCATGAGGTCACAGTGTCAATTAAACACACACATATACACAGTGTACAGATTCCTCCACAAGCAACAGTGCTGTGTATCACATGATGGTCTAGTCCTTGAATCTGCTGCCTCCAGCACACATGTAAAGCAAAAACTCTGTCCTCTATCCTTCACCAAACTTTCTGTCAAATAAAGAATATGATACACCCCAGACATCTAACACACATCTAATGAATAATATAATACACATTAAATACACTCAAAACATCTAAGGAAATACAAAGTCCTCTATACAGTGACGAGTGTCCCAGTTTTGAAGCAGCATGAGTAGAGTTCCTGACCTCCTCTCTACCTGCCAAGACGGAAGCCCAGTTCATAGCTGGAAAGCTATGGGTCATTGTTTTATTCACTGCTTTTACTTCCTGAGTCTTTCCCTGTTGAGCGTTTATAAACAGGGTTTGGAAAATGATTTTGCCATGTTTTTGCCTTTCGGATATGGTGTCAGTGATTTTTGATGTGATTGTGTGAACGTAATTGAGACTAAACACAGCTTGGATACTTACAGTTTGTCAGTAAACTTTGATTGTGGAATGTAGCTCAAACAACAGAACACATCCTTGATATAAAACTTGTCCCAACATAAGACTCTGTTAAGGTTATGAAAATATCTGTCTGACTTAAATTCTGGGAGTGCAATATTGCTTTAACAACTGTCACAAAATTAACCTGCGCTAAGTACCTTTTCCATTAATCTGACCCATGTGGTTTAAGTTCCTTAACAGTACTATTCACACGTCATTCATATTCATTATGATTCTGTCTGATTCGGCCATTCATCACTCAAGACAGAAGGCCTCCAGGGAACAACCTAGTCTGGAGTCAATGTGCTGTAAAATCACAAATGACAATTAACTGTCTCTTTATTCATTTCAACCTAACCATTTATCTCAGGATCTTTTTAACAGGCCAGTTGTGTATACTGTGTTTAACCTGTGTGTAACCTATGTGTGCTGTTTGTAGCATACTCTGATGAGAGTCATAAAAACACAATGGGCCAGATGGATGAGTGTGTGTGGGTGTGTGTGTGTGTGTGTGTTGGGGGGGGGGTGCACTTTGCCCTCCTGCTCAAACAGTGACTAGCCTCCTTTACAAATATGAGGTGTGTTTGTAATATTGGTGTATGTGAACACATGGACTCCAAAATGATAGAAAAACTTAAAGAATTTGGCTGATCCACACTTGGGATTTCCATCTTAGGGAATAGATTTAAAACATACAACTGTGCATATTTTTTCAATTTAGGTTAATTTTTGGAATAACCAGTAACCAGTATGGTTAGAATTAGGTGTTAAGTTTAGGCATAAAGGTGAGGTTAAGGTTAGGGAAAGATTTAGTGAACAGGAAACATACAAAAACAAAAGGGTGTGAGTGTGTGCATGTGTGTGTGCTCTGCATATCTAGTGTGAAGGGGCCCCCCAGGTTTTAAAGGGCTGGGAGGGGCCTCTCTACTACTCTTATTGTTTGCTTTCTTCAGTCAATCGGAACCAGTGACTAATCATCTCACCTGTTTGACGAAGCACTTGACCGGTCAAATCTCTCAATTACCCAAGATGGCACCCTGATTGATCTCAAGCATGGCTATTTAAGCACTTTAATTCACTAACATCAAAGGAAATATGAGCCAAATTATGCTTTATTAATGAGTTACGTAATTCATTGGAGAGTGGATTCAGATCTGGTGATTGATAGGATAGTGTTTAAGGTTAAGGTGAGTGGTGGTAATTTGTTAATTGAATGTTAGACAGTCTGTATATAGTCTGTAAAGCATCTACAGATTGACTATCCTAATAAAGTGTTACCATTACAAAACTAGATTTTGTGTACCACAGCGCCATCCATTTTGTCACCAATGCTCCATATAACACCCACAACACTAACCTCTATACACTAATCGGTTGGCCTTTACTACACACCTGGCGTCAAACACACTGGTATCATCTTATTTACAAGTGTCTACTAGGCAAAACCCCACCTTACCTAAAATCATTAATCCCCAGAGCTGCACCCTCTTAATCTGTGTTCAAGCAGGTTTATCACTCTGTTTGCCACTAAAGCCTGCACCTCCTTCGGCCGCCTCTCCTTCCAGTTCTCTGCTGCTAATCATTGGAACACACTACAGAAATCCCTGAAGCTTGAATCCATTGTCCCGTTAACCACTTTCAATGTACAACAATCAAATCTACTGTCAAACTATTGTACATGTTAACCCCACCCACTTTTTTTTATGCCGTTAACACATTTTTGCACACTCTAACCAGCATAGCTGTCTCTGAATATTTTATAACCCACCTTAGTGTTATTTATGCACACCCACTTTGTAGCTCAACAAATGTACCTCTCCACTTCAGACTATTCATTGTTTTTATTTATTTATTATTTATATTTATTATCACTGACTGACTGTATGGCACAACGCCACGCCACTGTACTTACCAAACATCTACCTCCATATACTGACATTTGTTGCACTACATGTAGAAATTCCTAATTGTTTGTTCTGAAGACCTGCACACTGTATTCCTGTTTTTACTATTTTTATTGTGTACGTATTTGTCTTGTACTGTAATAATATGTGTAACTTCATGTTCTCTGCACCTCGATGCTTTATCTTGGCCAAGTCGCCGTTTCAAATGAGAAACTGTTCTCAACATGCTCTTCTGGTTAAATAAAGGTTAAATAAAATAAAAATACAAGTATTATGAAAATAATTGCTAAGCTTTATACATTGTTCATGTAATCAAAACAAAACTGCTTTTTACCAGAAATGTAGCTACAGGTTGAGTAGCCGTAGTGATGCATGGTGCACAATGCAGGCTCTGATGACTGAAGAGACTGGCCATACTGACAGAACAGAATGTAATTGGTTGATTTGACAGAATCGAATCTGATTGGTGCATAAGATCAGTGTTTTACTCTCTTAGACAGGATAAGAATTTAACAAAGTAGATAGAAGGTTTGGATTAGAGAATTTGTTGCTATGACTACTGATCAGGCTATATTTGTTTTTTTCTTGCTTAAGCCAAAAACCCTGAGTTTGCTCACGTTCTGGTTTGACAAAGCTTGATAAGTCACTTCTCCAGTTTTCTAGAATACTGGGGACACAAAATACACACAAGGGAGCAACTCTAAATCTAAGACCAAACCATCTTAAAACAATTACTGTTGAAAAAAAGTAGCTCTTACAACTGTTGTGTAACAATTGTGTTGTTAATATACAACAAATGTAATATTGTCCAATCACAATCATCTGTTTTGCGTCTTATACAGTACCTCCCACAATAAAGCTTATACAGTACACTATAAAACGGATGCAACAGATTTGTTGAAGTTTATAACTGCAAATTGTGTGAGAACATTTTCCTGACACCTGTATGAGACACAGTAGAGTTGTGAACATGGCCACACCTGCCTCTGTGTGTGGTTGTGTGGAGATATAAAGAAAGTTTTTAGCTGTGCCACTCACCTGTTCAGTCTTGTCCTGGGCTTATCAACAACATACACACCCACACACTCAAACATCTTCTTTGTTCCAACAGCACTTTGGGTTTATTTTCCAGTCAGGCATTACACGACTTGTTTTTGATTGGATAAGCTTTTTGTATGTCAGTAGACCAATCATATTTGTGATGGCCCTGACACAGGTAAACACCTACAGCTACTGTACAGGCAGATTTGAATAGTTTGATCTAAATACCAATTCATGCCATGTTGGTTTGGTTGTGTAATACTGTACATCATTTAATTTAGCTGTCAGTCAGCGGTGATGAGGAGCAACGCAAGTGAAGCAACGCTTGGGGTGCTGAGAGGGTCGTTGAGAGGGGTCATACAAAAAGTTGAATATTGTTACATTTTTTTGGTGACGTGAAGGTGCATCAGCCAATCAGGACACATCACGCCATGTGTCCAAGCTTAACTGCATTAAAGCACAACGAACGTAAGCTTTTTTGTTTTGTCAAAAAATTTATAACAGTGTCTATACAATATAGGCTACCGTACACCCCTACTTTAATTTCAAGTAAATTAGGTTAAACCAATCATAGCGACAGGATGCTGAAGTTGTTGGAGTTCTTGGCAAGTGTTTACCTAGAGGTGTTGATTGTCTATATTCTGCTCTCAAGTACTAGCTAAAGTTAGCTTGCACTACCTTTGTCAGTTTACTGTCTAGAAAGAGACACAAGCAAACATAATCAAAACGAAGTGATTGACATTTCCCATGAGATGCCAACAGAGTGGAAAGGTCTATTTGTCTTTCATCGCTTGTGGGTGTGAATGGCCTAGTCAATGCAGGCTCACAGAACAAGACAACAGGCAACTGAGTGAAAACCAATCACCTGTCACTCCCACTACACTGATTTCTTGTCCTCTTCATGTTCTGTTAACCACTTTCTATCACTCCAACAACACTAAAACCTCTTCCTCTAAGCAATGTAAATTATTTTCCATCTCCTCTTCACTCCTCCCCTCCTCCGTCTTCTCTCTCTTTGAATTACTTCCTCAATTGCTTCGTAAAAGGTTGATGACATCTGCAACTCATTCACTTAGACTAATGTGTACACTGGTCAATCATACACCAAATGTATGCATGTACTGTATATTGCATGAACCTCTTTTTTCCTGCCTGCTCCAGATGCATCCTGTAACTAGTCTCCTCTGACTTCAACCTAGCCGGAGTTCATCCCTTCCTTAAGAAACCAATGCTTGGCCCATCTAAATTCAGAAAACGACAGACCCATATCCTTTCTGTCTTTTATATTTTTATTTATCCTTAATAAATGTAAGCCGATTGAGAATTGATTCTTGACCTGCCAAGATATGCATGATAATGCAAATAAGATATGAAAACACAGAATACACAAGTACTAAGTATACTCAAATAAACTACATATATGAGGCGGTCAGAATTATAAGACTATATCAATAAATACTAGATCTCTTTACTGTGAACCATCAGAGCCTCCTCTATTCAGCCTCTTGGCAGACACTGGCACGGGGACAGGGGCAGACACTGACACGGGACGGGGCAGACACTGGCACAGGGACAGGGGCAGACACTAGCACGGGGACAGGGGCAGACACTGGCACGGGGACAGGGGCAGACACTGGCACAGGGAGAGGGGCAGACACTGGCACAGGGAGAGGGGCATACACTGGCACAGGACAGGGGCAGACACTGGCACGGGGACAGGGGCAGACACTGGCATGGAGACGTGATCAGGCACATGCCCGGAGACTCGGGCAGACTCAGGGACAGCTAATGGTAAGGGAACAATGGAAGGCACAGGGACAATGAAAGTCTCAGGCTTGGAAGTCAGAGCAGGCTCTGGGACAAGGGCAGGCTCTGGGACAGGGAAAGGCTCAGGGACAGGGAAAGGCTCAGGGACAGGGAAAGGCTCAGGGACAGGGAAAGGCTCAGGGACAGGGAAAGGCTCAGGGACAGGGAAAGGCTCAGGGACCGGGAAAGGCTCAGTGACCGGGAAAGGCTCAGTGACCAGGAAAGGCTCAGGAAATGGAACAGGCACAGGCACTGGTGCAGGCAATGGCATAGGGACTGGTGCAGACAATGGCTCAGGGGCAGACACCAGCTCCGGAACTAGGGCAGGCACCGGGACCG
This sequence comes from Umbra pygmaea, assembly GCA_016801145.1. Classification (NCBI taxonomy): domain Eukaryota; kingdom Metazoa; phylum Chordata; class Actinopteri; order Esociformes; family Umbridae; genus Umbra; species Umbra pygmaea. The sequence goes on along the minus strand of JACXGM010000726.1, from coordinate 38 downwards.
AGTCAGGCACTGGCACGGGGACTGGAGGAGGAACAAGG
>JACXGM010000725.1:0-65760 GCA_016801145.1 Umbra pygmaea | reverse complement strand
GGTGTCAATGATGGCCTTCTGGACAGCAGTCAGGTCGGCAGTCTTACCCATGATTGCGGTTTTGAGTAATGAAACAGGCTGGGAGTTTTTAAAAGCCTCAGGAATCTTTTGCAGGTGTTTAGAGTTAATTAGTTGATTTAGATGATTAGGTTAATAGCTCGTTTAGAGACCCTTTTCATGATATGCTAATTCTTTGAGAGAGGAATTTTGGGTTTTCATGAGCTGTATGCAAAAATCATCAGTATTAAAACAATAAATTACCTGAAATTTTTCAGGTGGTGTGCAATGAATCTAAAATATATGAAAGTTAAATTTTTATAATTACATTATGGAAAATAATGAACTTTATCACAATATGCTAATTTCTTGAGAAGGACCTGTACTCTGAAGTACATAATAAAACTGTACTGTACAAAATCAGGCAGTACAGTTTTGGACTATATTTTCATGGACAGATAAAATTAAGGTTTACCTTTATCAAAGTGATGGAAAGTGTGGAGGGGGAAAAAAGGAACTACAAATGATCCAAAGCACACAATTTATTCTGTGTGTCACTGTGAAGTTAGTGTCATGGCATGGGCATGCATTGCTGCCTCTGGAATGGGCTCACTCATCTTTATTGATGTTACTAATGATAGCATTAGGATTAATTCAGAAGTGTACAGAACCATCCTGGCTAACATTTTATGAGAATGTCACCAGATTAATTGGGTGGTGCTTCACAATGCAACGGGACAGTCAACACACTGCCAATGCAACCAAGAAGTTAATCGGGGAAAAAGGTCAAACTGGCCAAGTCAATCCCCTAATTTAATTATAATTGAACAGTAATTTAACTTGCTCTGCTGAAGAGAAGACTGAAAAAAATATTGCTCCAAAACAAGCAACAGCTCAAAATGGCTACAGTAAATTAGGATCTGCGCTATTTGTTACAGTACTACCCAGATTATACCCGAAAGTAGTCCGACACAATGACCTTGTCACATCGTTTTGGTGTGAGTCCTTGTGCAGGTCAGTCTTCTGTGAATTCAATCGTGGTTGTATATTTAGCAAATCTGTAATATGACTTAAGACGCAGTCTGGGATTTTGGCCACTGGGTGTAAATGTAGTCATGGTAAAAGTTTCTGACAATGACACAAGTATTGGTCTCCACAAAGTTTGCTGCTTCAGTGTTCTTAGATCATTTTGTGTCAGTGGTTACTATGGTATACTGTTTTTTGTCAGTGGTTACTATGGTATACTGAAGTATAATAACAAGCATTCCATAAGTGTCAAAGGCTTTTATTGACAATTACATGAAGTTTATGCAAAGAGTGAATATTTACACTGTTGACCCATTTTTTTCAAGATGTAGGCAATCCGCCCTGGCATGCTGTCAATTAATTTCTGGGCCACATCCTGGCTGATAGCAGCCCATTGTTGCATGATCAATGCTTGTAGTTTGTCAAAATCATTGGGGTTTTGTTTGTCCACCCGTCTTTTGAGGATCAACTACAAGTTTTCAATGGGATTAAGGTCTGGGGAGTTTCCTGGCCATGGACCCAAAATTTTATTCCCTAAGCCACTTATCATTTTTGGGCAAGGTGCTCCATTATGCTGGAAAAGGCATTGGTCATCATCAAACTGTTCTTGGATGGTTGGGAGAAGTTGCTCTAGGAGGATGTGTTGGGACCATTCATTATTCATAGCTGTGTTCTTAGGCAAAATTATGAGTAAGACCACACACATTAATGGTTTCAGGATGCTTTATTGTTGGCTTGACAGGACTGATGGTAGTGCTCACCTTGTCTTCTATAGACGAGGTGTTCTGGATGACCCAAACAATCCAAAAGGGGATTCATCAGAGAAAATGACTACCCCAGTCCTCAGCAGTCTAATCCCTGTATCTTTTGCAGAATATCAGTTTGTCCCTGATGTTTTTGCTGGAGAGAAGTGGCTTCTTTGCTGCGCTTGACACCAGGCATTCCACCAAACGTCTTTGCCTCACTGTGCGTGCAGATGCACTTACACCTGCCTGCTGCCATTCTTGAGCAAGTTCTGCATTGGTGGTGCCTGTTCCTGCAACTGAATGAACTGCAACGGTCCTGGGCCCGTATTCATAAAGATTCTAAGAATCCTCTTAGAAAACTCCTAATTTAGCTTAAAAACTTTTACGTAGGAGTCTTAGCTTAAGAGTGATTCCAGACCGATCTAAGAGCAACTCTGAGCAAGGAAAAGACAAAAACTGTCATCTTAGTGAGGAGGTGGGGCTGACCCCATTGCGATTTTAAGTATTCTGTGAAACTGTCACGGATTTAGAAGTTAAGGATCCGTAATTGATGGAACCCACATCCGAATTATCCATCGCGATCTCCGAAATACGTGATACTACCACGGACACTTAACTTCAAACTCTGTGGCAGTTTCACGGAATGGCAGAAAATTCTGTGAAACTGCCACAGAGTTTGAAGTTAAGTGTCCGTGGTAGTATCACGTATTTCGGAGATCGCGTTGGATAATTCGGATGTGGGTTCCATCAATTACTCCGACAACAAGGCTGCTATATTCATAAATGCAGTTTTTTATGCCTGCAAGGTGGGAATGTCCAGTGGAAAGGAAATGAACTGCGACAAAATAAGAGGTTCTGAAAGTGCTGTAATTGTTTGTGTGATCACTCTGCTTACAGAACTTGACAGACCCAAATCATCACTGCTACATTGTTGCATTTTCCCAGTTGCCGAATATCTTTTATGTAGTGATTACTTTAATTTCTGGCACTATGACATTTCTGCGCTGTGTCGGAGATGTTAGGGTGTCTAATAAGATCGGTCACAAACATGATCCCTGCACGATCTAATCTATAGCATCTTATTGACTCACTGTCATCCATTGTCTGCAACACATTTCTTCTCCCTCTTCGTAATTCCGCCGTTTTCTCCTCTACTGAAGGAACTCTTACGCCTCTTAAAAGTCCTCGTCTGTACTCCTACCAATTTTGGCCTTAGGACCTCTTTTAAGATGCTTTCTGAATTACTTTTTTCTTTACTAGGATTTTTTTTTATTGTAAGAGTAAACGCCCACATTTCTTAGAATTTTCTTAGAATTTTCTCACTAGGAGCTACTCTTTGCATTAAGATTCTTTATGAATACGGGCCCTGGTGTTTAATGGACTTTCTTGGGCACCCTGACGCCTTCTTCGTGAGAGTTGAACCTCTCTCCTTGAAATTCTTGACGATCTGATAAATGGTTGATTTAGGTGCATTCTTACTAGAAGCAATATCCTTGCCTGTGAAGCCCTTTTTGTGCAAAGCAATGATGATGGCACGTTTTTTCGTTGCAGGTAACCATGGTTGACAGTAAGAACAATGATTTCAAGCACCACCCTCCTTTTAAAGGTTCCAGTCTGTTAGTCTAATTCAATAATTATCACAGAGTGATCTCCAGCCTTGACCTCATCAACACTCCCCTGTGTTAATGAGACAATCACTGACATGATGATAGCTGGTCCTTTTGTGGCAGGGCTGAAATGCAGTGGAAATGTTTTTTTGGGATTATGTTCAATTTCATGACAAAGAGGGACTTTACAATTCATCTGATCACTCTTCATGACGTTCTGGAGTATATGCAAAATGCCATCCTCAACATTGACGATGCAGACTTTGTAAAAATTTGTATTTGTGGCATTCTCAAAATCTTTGACCACGACTGTAGTGCAACTAAGCGAAAGGTCCCCGAAGATGTGATGTGTATTTGTCGTCTGTCATGATTTGTGCCCATGCCCATTAAACTACTCAACTTAAACTTGTAATTTTGTGGCACACTAAGGCATGACAGTAATTCTACTTACAGACTATGTACATATGAAGGCCATATTACAGATGAAATGGGAGGTTTATAGTTTTAAAAGGGAAGGTTAACTGAAAAAGGCATAGACTGCATCATTAAAGATTCCATGTTGAATAAGAAAGGTGATAAGAATCTGATGGGTTGGCGACACATGCCTGGAGGAAGGATGTTGTCCATCTTTGGAAGTGGACATGAGAAATTGGGTGAGGAGAAAATTTCTATGAATTTTTCTTTTTAAAAGGCATTACAAAATTTTGTGTTGCAGATTCTGCTGTAATTGCATGCAAGGGATTTGGGAATAAATACTATTATTTTTGTAGTTTTTTCATTTGCTCTAATTGGCAATAAACTTTCCTGTACTGTTGGCTTCATGTCATTATTTTGTCTATATCCATTTCTTATTTTTGTCAGGAAGGGAATAAATGGGTGTGTTCGGGGGGGATTCCCAGTGTGTTCACAATCAGGTCTCCCACCTTTCTCAGCTGCAGCGGGGGTGGTCCCCCTGGTCCGCACATCTGGAGCGCATTAGCCACTTCCTGTCCTTGCGTCCGTTAGGCCCCCTATCCCAAAGACGCAAAGCCGGGATAGGAGAGGCACAGAAGTGTTTTGGGTCTGTACAAACAAAAGTATGTGTGTCTTGTTACAAGAGAGGTGACATAATAAATATTGACAGCTAACTGTTGAGTTTATTTGCAGGATAATTTTTTTGCAATGAGGGAGATAAAGAATTTAGAGTAGTGTATTAGATGGTAGAATTGACTGTTTGGTTTGTGGGATAAGATATGAATGAAAAATCATATCTCTAGCCGTAAAATAGAAGAAAGGTCAGCTACAACCGGTAGAATATTCAGGAAGTCTTTGAGGATGATGTAGCATCTGTTCTCTTTCTAGAAGGGTTCTGAGCCTCATGGGCTCATTTACTCTTCAAGTTGACTGAACCCCTCACCTCCTGGTGCTGCAGTACAGAAAAGCTGTAGTTTTATTGGGAGTTCAAAGCCTTTGCTCTTCCAGTAAAACAGAATGCTTAGTAAACATGAACACATCCAATCCCCTGGCCCTTTGTGTGTAACCATGTGTGTGCCATGTGTTGTGCTACAAATCACTGACCCACTGCTTCTCAGATCCACTGTCATCCCAGTAAATATAAACAGCCATGCTGCCTGTCAGTCAAGTTAAACCAGAGTATTCCTGTATAAACGTTTAAGATTAGTGATTTAATACAAGTATGAGACAATCAAATACTACACAAAATAATGTAATGTTTGGAATTAATCACAAGCTGAATATCACAAAATTAGGAGGCATAATAAAAAATAAAAACGTCTGCACTGTTTCGCTTGCAAAGTGATTATATAAAGATAATATTTAGAGCAAAATTTGTATGGTTTTGTTCAAGTGGCATAACTGATTTATAGTTGGATCTTTTAGGATAATGAAGGGGGATGGAGTTGTCAAAAGTCTGGTGATGCGGATATTATGACCAGTGGTGGGGGCGGGGCTAGGAACAGGTTTACATTTTCAAGTGGAAAGTGTTGCGTTATTTAATAATTTTGTTCGGTTGGAAGGTGGGGTTGGAATACCAGTTGTTATTAGCCACTATCTTTCCATCTCCCAGTATGCAAGCAGTGCCCTGCCCATTCCTCTTAACGATTTCAGCTGTTTGTTTTCAAATCACTCAATTAGAAAGGCGCGACACAACGCAGCTTTGTTATGTTAATTGAACAACGGCACTTTTTACTCCAAGCCAGAAAAATACATTTGTTTAGGCTTAAGCAGGGTTGCCAACTTTGGGACTTTGTCTGGCGTGAGTTTCTGTACAATTTCAGTGTGCGCGTGCGGAGTACATTTTTGGTAAACCGAACCCTAATTTAAAAAAATGTCAGTCCTTGTTTACTATAATTGAATGGAAACACGGTTTTTGCCTTAATGAATACAAATTTATTTTTTATTGTTAAACGGTACCAGTGATATTGATCCCTATCTAATTCCTCCAGCGTACTTGGAAGCAAAATAGTTATAGACGATACATTTGTGTGAATTTTTATTACTAGTTTGAACTCAGTATGACAAAAGTTACTTCACAAACTCTGTACAGGTACAGGAACTGCGGCAGAATTCTTTGGAAAATGTTTATATTTTACTATACAATCACACAAGCTGACTAAGAATCACTTATTATTTGCAGCAATGATTTGGGGAAAGAAACAATTTAAATGTTTTGCTCACGGATGGAATGACAGAACCCCACCTTGGCTGTTCAAGCCTCAACAGTCAGATGGCCAAACCACTAGGCCACATTGCCATTGAAATGTTGTTGTTTTCACTCTGAACTATTCAAGAACATTTAAGTTCATATCTTAACAGTAACCAATAAAACAATTAGATAGAGTAAAGGAAATATCAATCATGGTCACTGGTAAGATGTGAACTCATTTTACCTGATCAATTTGGTATTAAGTAGGGACTTCCCAAAACTTGTGAATTTAGATATACTCAGAAAAGTACTTTTACTCTGAAAAATATGGACACCCTATTACCAGCCAGGGTCCCTATTGTGGCCACATCCCTATATTTTGGCTTGTTTGCTTGTCTTCTTGTAAAGGAATTAACGAGACTGACCAGCTTTTCCTTGCCTAGCCCAGTGCTCCCTTGTGTATTCTTATGCTGGATTCACACCAGGCACGTCAAACTGGTTGTGTTGCGGCGGAAGTCCATTCATTTCAATAGGAAGCAATGCGCACCGCTGTGACAAAGTCGCAGGATCCGGCAAAATGTGGATGCGGTGTGGCGGGTGAAATAATCCAACTTGTGCGGTGCATTGGCGTATGGCACCAGAACCGGAAGTTGATGTACCACAGAGGAAGAGCTAACATGCCGCTTTCACCTATGCGTTTATGGGATTGCAAGAAAATTTTGACAGCTCAGTAGATTGACACACAAACTATTATCAATGAATACTAAACTGAAAAAGCTCCTGCCAGTCCCCTTGCTGGAGGAGGACAGTGGTATGCAATGTTGTCCTCCATCTTGAAGATGCGGAAGATTGATTACAATGTTAATTGGGGTGTACACGTGTGTCTGTGTGACGGTGCCGTACTGTGATTTTTTTGCCATGCCTGGTGTGAATCCAGCATTAAAGTAGGGTTGTCACCCAAAAGGTTTCTTCCCAGTAAAGCTACAGTAAAGTTAACAGTGGTTGTTTAAATGTTATACATTATTTACCACTAACGATTTGTTTATTTCTGGCTACTAGAAATATGGGCATTTCGACAACTGAGCTAGGAAATTTAGCAACATCTTCAGCTATATTTTAGATGTTAAAAATAGGATATTACATGAAGTCAAATTTTATGATTTGCAACTTGTCACACTATTTCAAGGCATAATCTTTAAAAAAATAGAAAACAATGAACAACCTGCATACATTTGTATGAAAATCAGTGGATGTCTAGCTGAAAGGGTATACTTGGTGGATTTAAGGTTGTAGGGTTTGCCTAAAAAACACAATTTCTATAAAAACATATAAGGATTAATGTCACTAAACAGGTGGATTACTGAGCTGAATGCCTTCCTTGACATATCAAAAACAGTTTAGAATTATAACTTCATCACATGACAATGTTTTTAAAATGACAAAAAATTTGATCAACTTAACTCAACATTGTTTTTGTGGAATAACTTGGTCATTTGAGATGAGACAACCAATTTTTCTTGATGAATGAGCATTCTGGCGACCAAGGAATATGTTGAAAATAATGTGGCCTAGTAAATAGGGGTTGGCCCATAATAGGCGGACGTTAGCTAGAGAACGTTAAAATCCAATTCTAACAACGTCGTTTTTAGAACGTTATGTGTTAGCTGGGGACAGTCCTCACCACCAGAGAAAGGGGAGGTGTGTAGGAGAAACTGGGAGAGACCATTTAGCTCACTGTATATAACTTTTTTCCGTCGTGACCAGCTCGCCAATTGGCAAATGAAATACAATGGCGTGGAAATTGTGAATAAAGTTTATCACCTGAAATGACTCAAGCAAGCAAGCTTCTTCACCGCGACGGCAAAAAACGCCGATTGGTAGTTTCAGAAATATTTTTCATTGACGGAAAAAGAATGGGAATGATACATTTTTAATATGCGTTAATTATTTTTTGAAAGCGATGAGACCAAGCTAACTGTATCTCCATTAAAACTAGTTTATAGGCACTGCTTCTATTTTTGGTCGATTTCTGTTAGTGCCTGACAGTTTACCCGGAAAACGATCCATGTAGCCGAAACAAGACGGTAAGTGTTATTTACAATGCAAAACTATTTTCTTTTGGATGTAGCTATGGAAATTACTATGTCATCATTGCTTGCATACCGATTATTAAGACTCTTTACAAACAAACAAAATAAATTGGGAAAACCTGAAGATCACTTGATGAAATATTACTCTTTATACTCCTTTGTAAGAGATTGTTACATGACACATATTTATGACTGATTTAAGAAGCCTGTGGTGAACATAACATTTTAGTGATTATACACCCTTTTAAAGGCAACATTTTGATTTTTACTAATCAATTCCATCGATAATAAACTACATGTTTTGTTTGTATTATTTTACATTTAGCAGTCATTTAGCAGAACACAACCCTTATTCGGTACTATCATATTCAATTTAAATGAAACGGGTCACAATATCACAATTATATTAGGTCTTTTGGGCTATTAGTTATTAGCTATTAGAAATTTTGTTTCCTTGTATAATTGAGTATTCTTTTTAAATTCTAATTTCATGACTTGGTTAAATGCATTGGAGTGCGTTTTGAGGGATTGTATTTGATTATAAATATTTATTTAGGGCCAAATTGCCTTTGTATACAAACATTTACATTTCTTTAATAGTATTTAAACCCTGGTCTGATAATGTATTTTTGTTTCACATCTTTCGTTACTTGCCCTAACGGTTTTCTCTGCTATACCCCACTCCCCAAGTTAGACCCCCCTCAAAGCCAGTTGGCTATATGGCCAGATGGCTTTGCCTAAACCACCCTGGGAAAATGTTGATGTGACCCTCCACAACTCTACAGTAGAGAGAGGGACGGTAGAGAGAGACAGGGAACGAGAGAGAGACAGGGAACGAGAGAGAGACAGGGAACGAGAGATGAGCAGGCATGAAGAAGAGTAGCAGTACATGCGTGGTGAATTTGTTGGCCTGTACTGTGCTGTTTACATGCATTTTTCCCATTCTTAACTTTCAATTAGCACAGTACTCATTTTCACTGCGGTGGCTCATCTAAGCTACAGCCTTCGTGTGTTCCATTCCCTAGTTCTATTTGACTAGATGGTAGAGAACTTTACATAACTTATTGTCTACTTGAAAACACCTTCCATCCAGGTCATCCAATCACAACTGTTTTCACACTGACAACTTCAAACTAGGAAGGGGAACTTCAAGACAAACAAATATTAAATCCAAATATGTCAACATGGAAGGGTTACATAAATAACTGCAGATCTGGCCCCAGGCCCTTAACTGCCAGTGCCCTAAGGAGTGAGAACTTGCTGCTGGCCCTGACTTATGAGATAAAACGCCTTATAGAACCTGCAGCCTGTAGAAAGCAGTATGTTGACAAAGGAAAGATGATGGACACAACCAGTGTCCTACCTAGTTATTTCTATTGCAGATAAAGGGGCTTGAGAGAGTCTACTGGTAAATTCTGCTGAAGACCATGTTTAAAAGAGAGGTGAGATGAGAGACACCCTAGTCTGGCCTTACTTTACCCATGAGAACAGCGTTTGTTATTTGGGCACTGTGTAGCATAGTGGGCTTAGATGATGCTACCCAGGATTACTGTTGCCACGTTTGGTCTGGGTCACAGCTTCTCCAAGATTGCCTGGTGCTTCCAGCATGAGGCAGTGCTAATTGTTATGGGACTGCCTGAGATGTGGAAGTGGATAAGTTTGACTATAATATGTTGCTACGGTGCAGTCCAGATATAGTAATCATATAGTAAGCATATAGTAATCATGGGCATCAGGCTCATACTGGTTCTGTAAAAAGTCAGCTGTTTACTTACTCCTCAGTGTCTTTGCTCACTGTCCAGTCCACAACCCTATTAGATGCAGTCAAGCGTTTTTGCCACAAGTTCAAAATAAATGTGATGACAAACAATAGGAAATATGATCAATGTCATTTTTATTTTTTACCCATTTTTCTCCCCTCCCAATTGGTCACATCAAATTCCCCGTGATCCTCCTTGTTGCTACAAGCAACTTCTTGTAGCAACAGTGCAGACTGCTAGAACCTGGCTTGAGACTGGAGTAACATCAACACAAAAGTTAAATGATTACCAATGTCCTCATCAAGATGTTTGCCAATGTGTCCTCACCAAGATGTTTGCCAATGTGTCCTCACCAAGATGTTTGCCAATGTGTCCTCACCAAGATGTTTGCCAATGTGTCCTCACCAAGATGTTTGCCAATGTGTCCTCACCAAGGTGTTTGCCAATGTGTCCTCACCAAGATGTTTACCAGTGGCGGCATCAGTAGTGGCCCCAGGGAAAAGAGGCCTCAGTGGCTTACCTGCTAGAGATGATATCTGCAAATTGACAGTGATCACTGAGAAGCCCTGAACAAGTACAGAAACTTATTGGACATGCCCAAAAGCTTCTTCTGGTGATCTGACAGGATGTCTTTTTTTGTAATGACAACTGGAGGAAGCATAAGCTACGAAGACATGCATGGAGGGTGAGACAAAGAGGAAGGGTACAGACCCCTGTTGATGGGGAATGCGTGGTCCAGAATCGGGAGCTTAGTCCGCTACACACAACTCGGACACCGGTAGATCAAAGGTTCAACTAAAAAACTAAAACTATTGCTGCTAGCACCACAAACAGGAAACAAAGTTGAGAGCGAGATGTACTGTATTCTCTTGTGATAAGAAGATTTTAAAGTTTATTACCAGATGCATTTAATACATACAGTATATCACATTGTAACTTTGTTTGTTTTATAATCCCAGGCACGGCCTACTTTTTAATCCATTTCAACTTCTAGTTTCACAGACATTCGAGTGTCTATGAGGAACAAGTTGGCAGACAGAACAGTAGTGCAGAAATATCCTGTCGATGTGCAATCTCTTGATCCAAGTCTGCCTTTTCTGAACCTCTGACTAAAAACCCAGATTAGCTTTCATAGACCGACTGGTTCAAATATCTGTATCTGCAGGTCTAGCTCAGCGCCTTGGGTGTGACTTGGATTAACCCTAATTCCAATTTAACTGCTCCACTCAATCCTTTTAGTCTCACCCGTGGCAATAAAATTTTGGCTAATTTATTGCCTTTGACAGAAAAGCACCAGTGATATTTAGACTAGCAATGAGTGCTGCAATCTGTTATCGTTTTCTTTGAAGTATTGATTTCAATGTGTTTGCGCTGACTGTAACATCCTTAAGATGTTACTGTCCTATTCTGGATCATACCTCAAGGTTTACAGTGGATTGTGAAGGTGCTGCCCTAGCAGAGAGTGTATTTATACAATGATCATGGAAGGATATCCCTCAAATGAGCCTCTACACTTAAGACAGCCTTGAAATAGTCCATGTTGAACCCTGTTGGCAGAAATAGATGCTTGTTGTGGGTTATGGAAATGTAGGGAGCTTTCTCCTCTAGTATTATGACGGGGAGTTGGGGAGAATTTTGTGTGGAATAGTGATGTTGTGTCACTGACCAAGCCTGGAATCGTAAAGGTGGTTTTTGGGTCCGTAGAGGTAATCTAACACCCATTCATTGGTAGACTCAAAGTATTGGGTAATGTTGATTCCCGCTGGCTAAACCCTCTAATGTTTATACTGCCTGAGAAACCTACTAGTGTGCATGTTGGAGGGTATGTGAGGTATTTTAGATTGGGAAGACTTTTTAAGGAGGTACAATTATACCCTGGCACCAGACAGACAGTTTGCTGGAAAAGTGGAGCTGCTCTGTAAATGACAGACAGCGGTGAGGCTGTGGGGGGTGTTGAGCTGTTCAGGGACTTCCATGCTGTCTTCCCACACAAATGGAGATGGTCTAGTTCAGGCGAGGGCTGATTCAATCTGGCCTGTGGTGGTTTGAGAAAAAATAGATATAATTTGGGAGGGGTTAAAAAAAACACTTGAGTCCTCTCTTAAACTTGTAAAAATAGATTGAACATATGTAGAATTGATCATGGTCCTGGAAATGCTTCATTTTCAAGCCTGTAAATGGGTTTTCAGAAACGACAACAGGTTCTGTTGAATTTTAAAGTCTGATGTAGTTTTAACTGACATTTTCCTTTGTTGTTTACCTTCCAACTGCAATTATAGTGGACATGAATTGCATATCTAGTTGAACTACATTGGTCTCCTGAAAAAAAAGTATTGATTTTCTACAATGTGGATTTATTTGTGTTGAGTAAAATGTGTGTCAATTTTAGTGTGGGTGTTCATACTACTTGGTGTTTTGGAACTTGTGTGCATGGATATATGGGTGTGTCTACATGTGTCAGTGTGTTTGACACATGTGATTCTTGAAAAAGACCTTATTGTATGCCTGTTTATCTACTTACTTAATATTTTTGGGGGAGGAGCTCTTTACAATATGAGTTGAAAAGCCTCCATTGTCTCAGTTTCAATCAAAGACATGCGTGGATTGGATGTGCTTCAGGGAAAATAGGAACTATCTCTAAAACCGTTAGAACTGCCTAAATATTTTAAAGGCTAGACAATATGTTGGGCTGTTAGGAAATGTGTCTAACAGTGTGTTTCCTGGATACTCATTCAAATATATAAAAGCGCTGTGCTTTTCTTTAAGTGAAGAAGGTAGTGCTGTACACTGGAGTGGAAATAAAAAAGAAAACCATGAATTTTACTCTGAACTCTCCCTCCATGTTGTTTGGGAGTTGGAAAGACAAGTGCTTTATTATTCATGATGAATTTACAGATTTAGATTTTTTTGGCACCTTTACATTTTCTTTGTCTGTTAATGGATAAAATGTGCATGTCAGTGTTAATCCTTGTTTGTTAAGTGTCTGCTCTTCAAATGGCTTTCCATTAGGGCTAACATTAGTGAACCACAATGTAGGGTACCAGTACGTCCTAGACATGGTGGAGGTGATGGTTAGTGTACAGCATTTTAATCTAATGCCACACAATCTCAATTCCTGTTTTCCGAAAGGTTTACAGCCTACATTCTGCGTTTTGTATCTTTTGATCTGCCTGTTTTTTTATCTTTCCTTCACTGTCTCTTTCTAAAGCACGGTAGATTCCAGAAAACAGTAGGCACTCGTGGAGAGCTGTGCTCTCAGTCCAGTCCTGGTTAAATGGAGGCATAGTGGGAGGGCAGTAGGAGCCAGGACCAGAGTGCCAAAATCACTTCAGCTTGCTTCATTGCCTCATTCACTCTTAAGGAACAAAGTGTTGTTTGAGAGGCACTGCACAGTGAGTGAGAGGAGGCAGACCGAGGCAGTCAGAGAGCGGCAGTTTGGGAGAATGATGGTGAGCTGTGGCTTTAGCGCCAGCTCAGAAAAACATCGGAATGTGGCAGGGTTATGAGCACATCCTCATAACTAGTAGATCAGTCATTCCATCATTTCTTGACTATTGATTATAGATCTGTGGCATTATCGTTATGGTGTTGTCATGCATACAGATCTGGATGATAAACGTGACATGTAACCATGGTATTTGTTTCTCGTCAATAGAACATAGTGTCCATTCTTTGCTGAATAGGAGATAAAAGAGAGCCTGTCTGACTGTCTCAGTAGGCCACTGTCACATCTCTTCTGGAGGGCTTCTCTCTTGCTCCCTCTGTGAGAAAAATAATTTGAAAGACCTTTTAACGTCTTTTCAACTAGAAAGTTATTTTCAACGTCCTTAGCGTTTGGAGATGAGATGACACGTCTCGTTCCCTAGGGCATATTTGCACTCCAACAGTTGTTGTAAAAAACGATTTAATTTACATACATTTTACATAATAAGTAAATACAGATGTTCTATTTACATAGTCTGAAAAAAAAAACAAAGACCTGTCAGAATATTACATTTTGCTTTAGGGCAACAGGGATAGATATTTGGATAGCTTGCAGGTTTTGTATCTACAGTGTTATGGTAGTTATTTTTATTAACTGAAGTTTGATTACAATACAACTGACTAGTAACACGGAATCAAATCAAATGGAGGAATATAGAAAAATCAGGCTGGTACCATGCAAAAGCTATTGCAGGCTTTACCACCTACTGTATACTGGCACACTACAGTACATTTTAGCTATAAGTAATTTTTCTCATATTTCACCTTCATGGATAGTAGCATGGTACTAAAAAATGTACCGGTAGCTGAGTCAGTCAAATGTATTAAATGAAAGAAAATAAGGTGGGGATAACCAGTCAGTACCAAACAGATTTAAAACCCCACTTTGTTAGGTATCCAGAAATTGTGTAACATTTTATGTGATTAAAACTGCATACTTGTGTTAAATATCTGTATTTAGAAAAGGTCTATGATGGAATATGACTTTACAGAAAACATTTTTTATATCAATTTGAAATTCACATTTACAGTCTTAATGAGTAACTTGGCTCTTGTTTTTCTGCTAGGGATTTCCATATTTTTTATGTCAATTCAAAACAGCCATTTACATATCCCTCTCCAGGTCTTCCTGTAATCTGCTTAGCATTTCTCACTAATAACAAGGTCTATTTAGTGTAGCAATTTGACCTCATAAGAAACACAGTGGATCGTAATGTTGCACAATGGATAAACATGTATTTGATTACTGTATTATCAATGCTGGTGGTTGTATTTCACTTCAAGCTGTTTCAGAGTGCTCTGCTAAACACTGCACATCACATATGCATGATGGGTTGGGCACGACCTGACCTCAGGAACTAAACACTACTGGAAGAGACCTGCTCTTGATATCTATCCACGCTCTAGTTAACTTGCTGTGTTCACATACTCTGAACACAGATCTTGTTTTCAGATCAATTTGAACATAAGGCCTGGGAGTGGTTTTTAATTTGAATTATTTAAAGATGATGATCACCCACAAAACAGATGCAGCAGAGCACTTAGTCAACGTCATGTTCTAGGCTAACAGCCAAAGTATTCGAAACGATATCGCACAGGTTTTTTCCAGTCTGTTGGATTGAACAGGATAATGAGAGTCTGACACCAAATCCTTCAAATTCAAACCACCAGTTCCTCCTCTGCTTCCTGCCCTGAGGGAAGGTTCACCTCCAGCACTGATCTCCACTTCCTTCTTTAGACCCAAGCTTCCTGCCAGTGAGAGAGCAGTGGGGTGAGCTTGTGCTAAGGTCAGATGTCAAAGGTTAACGTTTCCTGCCAGATAGGGTGTTAGTAAACTGTGCTACAGGCAGAAACAAATGTTGTTCACGTCTACCATTTTTCTTCATTATTGCTCATTTAAGTGGAAATCATGGTTAGTAGCACACAATTACAGACGTGTTACTATGGTTGCATTGGCCTATGTGTTATGGTTAAGAGGGATCCATAGTTTTATCTCCCAAATGGCCTAGGGGTCTGGCACTGTGTTTCATTGCAGCTGCGTCTTGTGCTCAATACCTTGCGTGCCGGTGAATTTGTCCACATCATGCCCACACTGCTCCACTCTCCACTGCAGATCCTCGGGCTGGGCACAGGGGTTGGCATTTGATGCCATGGAGGGCAGCTGTGTTGAGGTTAGCTGCAACATGCCCAGGGAGATTCACCCTGCGGGCCAAATAGCTGTTCAAGCAGCTTTGCTGTAACGTTGAATTCTCAGCTGCCCTCTTCCTTAAATCCATAGCAACCTGTGACCTCTTTCACGCTTCTCTACTCAATGGTGAATAAAACCCACCCGAATGAGCTATGTGGGGAACCTGTGTATGGCCCTGCCTGCCCCTCAGCTGTTTGTGACTGTACCCCACATTCCCTCCACAGTGTGTTTGTCAGGAGTGTCAGGCAACATTCTAGAGCACTTTGTTCCAACACACTCAGTCATCTGTTCTAGCTTACCACTTAAACAATTGCTTTTTGTTTTCAGTTAACAGCATAGCAGCACACTTTTTATTTATCTGTTGTCATGACAAAACACAAACCTTATTTCTTTTTTAAGTGATCGGCTTCGAGCCCCAGTCGACGGACTGTGCATTTTTCCTCCGTCTCCCTCGCCATACTTGTCTCCCTAGAACCGCCTTTCTTGCCATCCTGTCATTATTAAAATAAGAAAATACCCCAAAATGCATCACAGGGAACATTTCAGTGCTTCTACATCTGCTCCTTGTCCACATCGAGATCCAAGACAACTCAGGGCCATGTCACTTCCTTCCTCTAATGAATGGACAACAATGTCAGCATGAACAGCTACCAGATAGACCCCCCCCCGTAAAACCCCTCACGCTTCATCCTTCCACACGCTCAATAACATGGCGCCCAGGCACACACGACCGCCTTTCCCTGGTTCCCTCCATTTCTATGTGGCCCCTCTCTCCCAGCATGCTTTGCGGCGTATTGCCAGTCGAGGTCATGGCCAGGGCCTCTGTCCCTTTGTGCCGTCCCATAATAGTCCCATTCTCCCTGTCAGGCGGGACTACAGGCCTCACACACACACTGGCTGCCGTTGAGATTCACACAGGCGTACGAACGTGGGAAAGAGTTGGAGTGTGTACCAAGGCATGTGTTCGTTTGGGGTCGAATGCGCAAATTGTGCGACTTGATGGATCACCCCGAACAGTGTATGGGCAGTCAACTTTATTTGTCAGAATTCACCAGTAATCTTGGAATAACATTCCTTAATTGCTTTTCGAACTTTCTCCCCTTGCTGTTTTCTCCATCTGACTGCTGATGTGTGTGAAGTAGTAACTAGAGTATTTTTTCGTGTGGGATGTTTATCCAAATATCAGCTAAATTTCAATAGTATCCAATTTCTACTCTAGTTACACATTTCACATGGCAGGCAGCTGCGCCTCCAGTTCTGTCCTTTCCACACATCTCAATGTCTTTTGGCATGTTAGGGCATAAGGGCAGGTGTCGGGTAATATAAAAGAATCTGCACCATTACAGCTTAGTTTGAATCAGAGATGTCTATTCATGGGTTGTACATTAAGCATTGCGTACAAAAGTAATCCTCCTGATTTATGTCACCTTGCCTAACCTTTTTTAGGCCTTTCACTACTTTAGATCACAAACATAGCAGATAAGTGAGCTCCCAGCTGGCCAGATTCTTTCTCTTGACTCATCTCTGTACCCTGAGATGGAACAGAAGTATCTAGACTGAGATTCATGAAGGACTGAGCTGCACAAACAATTTCTTCAGCTCTGGGAAGAAAAAAAAGAGTGAACAAGAGAGCTACATCCCAGTGGCCCTAATTCTTTCCATGTCAGATTTGGGAGAGCGGAGTGAGGGAGACGAGGACACAGAAGAGCGATGAGGAGTAAGAGGCGCGCCTGGGGGAGCGGAGGAGGAGAGTAGGCAGCTAAAAGCATGAGCAGAGCAGGATTCACTAGTTTTCTCCTGAGCCTGAAAACGTGAGTTTGCTGTAATCGGATCGGATCTGGGGTGAGATCATAAAAAAGGCTTGCCAGCAGTCCCAGAGAGAGAGGCCCGCCCTGAGCCCCTTCACCTCCCAGCAACAGGCAGCCTGTGAGGGGGTTGGGGCTGCTTGATTAACCTCTACCATGACCCACTTTTTAATAAAAAAATGTCACTACCAAGCCTTGTTTAAACTCCTCACATTGGCACCTCATCCAATTTAACTCAGTGCCAATCTTTAGTAGACACAAGGTGACCAGATGTCTCAGTTTGCCAGGACTATGTCTGCTGCCAAACAGTGTTGCATAAATAACCTATGCTTCTACATTTAGAGGAATCCCAAATTTACTGGAGAAAATATTTTCTATCAAGCTTTTACAATGCAAACGTTTCAAGGGATTTTTGGAGAAAAGACATAGTGTGAGCAGTGTTCTACAGGAAGTCTAGTACAGTATGTTCATGTGCTCCAACCAGACGGCAGCCATGACAACAGGGTGTGTGTTTGGTGGTATACAGTTCTGTGTGTTATTATGGGGAACCAGGCTAGCAGCATATGGAGTGTCTGGCAGGCCTTGTGTGCTGCGTCTCTAGGGAGAAGTCCCAGTTAGTTGGAAGATTTCACACTTCTCCTGAAGCCAAGGGGAACCTGGAGGGGGTTAGTGTCCATGCAGTGGGGGAGCAGAGTTAGAGGGGGTCTGCTCCACATTCAACGTGCAAAACTTTTGAGTCATCAAACACCACTTAGTCTCGCTACTACTCTCCACTCTGTAATCGACTTTGTGTGGTTAAAGAAAATCCACGGCAGTGCTCATCAAATAGCGATGTTGTGTGGAGACATCTGCTCTGTTCCTTGCCAGAACTGTGCCTAATCTCCTAACGAAGACAAAGAAGCTAGAGACTGTGATGTGGTGTCCTGAAATGACCTATGGCTTAATTAGATGTCTCCTCCTTTTTACAGGTGTCCAAGCTGTTTTGATGAGTTCCAGATAACAGCGCCAACCTCCAGTCCAAACATTTAACCCTCATCTCCTCCTCGTCCACCCGGTGGTCGGGTCTGTCCGTCTGAGGGAGCCCCAGGATGACAGACCCTGAGGGGGCTGAGGGGGCGGGCCTGGCTGAGGTAGATACCTGCAGCCTGGAGATCGAACGGAAGTATGAGGTCATCCCTGCTGTCATCTGCTCCATGTGCTGTCTCTTTGGAATTATCTACTGCTTCTTCGGTAAGCTCACCACAGTGTCAAGGAGCGATAATGACGGCATGTCAACAAGTAAACAAATGGCACATTCAAGAGAACTCAAAATCCCTGCTTTCTGAATCGGCGCTTTCAATACAATCGGCAACTCAGAAAGTTGGAAACTTTGAGCTTATCCTGGAGCTCTGCCTTTCTGGTGTCACCATTTTACCCTATTTTGAAATTTCCCAGCTGTTTTACGTCTTCATGAACTTCTACACGTTAATCACATTGGCCACAATGCCTGCACACAAATTAGAAATAAACGTGTGGTGAGCATTGTTCAGTAAGGTTTGACATCACTAAACCCTTTTTAATTCAGTTAGTTCAATAAAATACATAATCTAGCTGGAATGTGTTGAAGGAACAAAGGGAGGGTTTTTAGAGAGAATTGCCTCATGATTAGTATGAACTCACCATGTCTCTGCACATTCGAGTGCGGTTGCACAGACCAATCAGATGATGCGAACGTAACAATACCACTCCTTAAAGAACTCTTTAAATAAATGATGCAGCCTATGTAAACATTAGCGATCTGATGTGCTGTATTGCATGGAAACAAGATTAGTTTAACTGTGGGCTATTAGCAGCCTACCCTCGTTAGTCTACTATAGTCCATTATATGTCCTCATTGCCCTGCTCCTCTGGGCAGCTAAACAAACCGGTCCATTTGGGTCGGAGAATCTGGTTAATAATGTATGTTCTTACTACCGCAATGCGCTCTGGGTGAAAGCACCTTGAAGATGAATGATGAATATTCAAACTTGGGCCAACTAGTGTGCCCTAGACATTTTTTATCCTGTTTCAGGTCAATAGAGTCTTACTGAGGAACTTCCCATAAGTTGTGAACTCAGCCCAACCCAGTAAAGTAATCTATTACACTAACTTGTTGCATCTCTGGGCAGGAGGTATTAACGATCATGTTCCTGAAGATCCCCAAACGTTATTGACAGTGGATACAAGCTAATGAATTGATTGTATTGTTAGTGTTTGATTTAGTTTAGGCCTGTCTAGCCTATTTGATGAAGTTACATTCAACGTCTACCTGACCTGAATGATAACTGAGTGTATGTTTTACATGCTGAAGAAAAGATCGAAGGAAAAAACCTTCTAAAACAAACAGAAACTGAAGATGCTCTGCCAGTCCTGTAACTGAAGCCATCACCAGGGAAGTTAAACAGCATCTGGTGTTGTCTATTTTATTTAATATTTACCAGGCAAGTGAGTATTTAACAAATTCTTATTTACTAAGTCTGGCAGGAGGCAAAAGGCTTTTAGAGATTGAGTACTGGGATTAAATAAAAAGAAACAGACAACACAGAAGACATATGGCAACGCACATTACCAGCTAAAGAGACATTAACAAACAAAGACGCCACTAATTTACAAAAGGAAATCACAGACGTCATACAAGGGAACAGCCCAGACCTCTAGCAGCAGACAAGTTCCCACAATTAGCAGACTACAAAAGGACAATTGGGCAGAACTACAATGCCAGACGGACATTTCACAGTTTCAGGTGTCTTTAAAAATGGCAATGGCATCAAATATAGATTGTTTGTTTGATAATTGTTCTGTAGTTGATTTCAGTCTCTGAAAGTATTTAGGTCACTGAAAGGAAATAACTGGATTACAGACTTCTGCCAGTCATTGCATGCAGAGGATTTTAAATCATGTACAAAGATGACTATTTGAAATTAGTCTTTTGATCCCATTGTCCAAACATATAGACCATATCGTAATGTTGTATCCTAGATGCTGATTGGCTGATAGCCGTACATTGTCAGACCATATACCATGGGTATGACAACAGCACTTATTACTATTTTTAATGCGCTGGTAACCAGTTTATAAAAGCAATCAGGCATATTAGGTTTTGTGAGATATTGTACTCCATGACATGTCGTGCCTAAGAACAGCTCTTAGTCCATATGCCACTTCCCTTATTGCTAACAGATCATTTGTGTATTGTTATCAATGCTGTCATTAATAAGCATTCATTACCACAAAATGTAATTATTCCTTAAAACACAAACAGTCCCCTTGGGGTTTCCAAGTGTTACAAGTTTGTACCTTATTAGAGAGAAGTGAAAGACAGCTGGCCATTTAGTAAGTAACGACAGCAATTATCAGGCAAATGTGAAGTTGTATTGTATGTAAATTACACTGCAATCCTCCACGGCTAGAGAAGCACTAACCAAAGAGAGAGGACCCTGCTCTGATCGTCCCAGCCAAGCTGTCGGCACAATCTCTGGGTGGGATCCCTAATTACCACAATTACATGATTGCTCCCCAACCACCATTTTACTTTTAACTGTAGGGTATTTTACACAAAATTACTTTGCTGTCAGTTTATGTTCTGTTCATTTACAGTATAGTAAATGTTATATATTATATTATACAACTATCAGTTGTGGGTGCCCTAGCGTTCAAAATAGAAAGTTTTTTCCCCTAAGCCAGGGCTATTCAACTCTTACTCGAAGAGGTCCAGAACGACGTTTTTCTGTTCTACCTTATCATTAATTACACCCACCTGGTGTCCTAGGTCTAAATAAGTCCCATATTAGAGGGTTGTAATGAGAAAACAGAGTGGAACTGGCTTTGAGGTCCGTAGTTGAATAAGGCTGCCGTAGGCTGTTGAATCTCGTCCAACTGAAGTGGAACCTGGAGTATAATGAGTGTTTTCTTGCCCTCCTCTCCACCTGCTCCTCTCTACCTGGCTGTTCCTCCCCCACCTCGGTCCCGTCTCCCAGGCTACCGCTGCTTTAAGGCGGTCATGTTCCTATCGGGTCTCCTGTTTGGGTCCATCATCATTTTCCTGCTGTGCTACAAGGAGCGGGTGCTGGATACCCAGCTGAGTGTGGAGGCGTCGGCGGGCATCGGCCTGGGCATCGGCTTGCTGTGCGGCCTGGTCACCATGCTGGTGCGCTCTGTGGGGCTCTTTATGACCGGCCTGCTGCTCGGCCTGCTGCTGGCGCTGGCTGCCCTGCTGGTCACGCACCAGTTCTCTACCCCCAGCACAGTCTGGGTGCCCCTCGGGGCCCTGCTGGGCACCGGCATGCTGTTCGCTGTTCTCACCCTGCAGTGGCAGAAGCTCTTTACCGTGCTGTCCACGTCAGTGTTCGGTGCGGCCATCATGACGGTGTGTGCCGACTATTTTGTGGAAATGCTGGTTCTGGCCAACCACGTCTACGAGTGCCTGAGGCTGTCGCCGGCCCCGCCCCTCTGCTGGTACAGCTGGGTGATTCTGGGCGTCTGGCCGGCGCTCAGCTTCATGGGCGTCTTGGTGCAGTGGAAGTTGACGGCCGATGGCTTCTCACATACTGAGGGTAAGTGTGCGTGGTCAGTAAAGGATGTTGTCTAGAGCAGTGGTTCTCAAACCTCTCCTCGGGGACCCGCAGATGTGACACAGCTTCGCTGTACCCTGAACAATCAGATCAGATTCACTAATAAACAAAATGTTGATTAGTAGATAAGTTGAATCAAGTGTGCTAGCTCTGAGGTAGTTCAAATACATGGATGGGTGGGGGTCCCTGAGGAGAGGTTTGAGAACCACTGGTCTACAGGGTAGGATGTATCTGTTTATGTTCACTTTATAGCTACAATGTTTTTGGTTATGTTATGTTCGTAGACACAATGTTTTTGGTTATGTTCTCTTCATAGCTACAATGTTCTCTATAGCTAGGCTGAATAAGGCCATCATTGCACATCACAATCTCATTATCCTTTCAAGAATGTATCATTTTATATATCGATCATGTGCTTTGGACTATTACTAATAAAAAACTGACAGAGTAACATTCCCTCTGTTCTGGTCTCTCGTCAGTCATCGTTAGCAGGAGGCAGAAGCGGGTTCAGTTGATGCGGATCAGACAGAAAGATGCCAAAAAGCGGCAGCAGAGTGGAGGGCAAGAGGGAACATACCGCCGCAAGCCCACACCTGTGAAACGCTACGCTGGAGACCTGCTGGCACCGGTCAGTCTCTCTCTCACACACACACACACACACACACACACACACACACACACACACACACACACACACACACACACACACACACACACACACACACACACACACACGTACCCCCCACAAACACACACAGAGTATTGTACAGCTAACCTCATGGGGACCAGAAAAAAAGGTTACCTAACCTTAACCCTAATTAACCATTACCTTAACCAACCCTTAACCTCAATAACTGCCTAAATCAAATCCTAAACCTAACCTATATTACGAAAAACTGAAAGTACCCTCAATTCTAACCCTAAACCTAATTGTAATCTTGACCCTAAACCTAACCCCTAAGCCAGAAATTGACTTCATCCTGACAAGGCTCCGAAAAAAGGTCCTAATATGGGCATTTTTGATTAGTATTTCTATCCTTATGAAGACTTGCGGTCCTAATATGATCTGGCAAACCAAAACACACCCTTGCTAATATAATAAAAAGCTACACTAAAATAAATCAGACCAAGACATGTGTGTTTGACATTTCTGGAAGGGCAAGAGAATTATCCACACATGGAGAATAAAGAAATATTCTCATCTTCTCCTTGGTTGATTGTGGTTTGTGTTCCCTGTCTCAGAGCTACCTGCAGAGCCTGAGAGACCGCCAGATGGGCACGGGGACGTCTCTCAGCAGCCTGGGCACTGCCAACCACACCATGATCGACTTTGACTACGAGACTGGTTCTACTGTGCCCCTCACATCCACCGCTAGTAGCGTCAGGGTCTGAGCCGCCGAAGGACCAGCTTTACCGCCTTCCTTGACCTTCCTCCCCGTGTGCTGTTCTGTCTACCCTCCTGTTCATGGGTCAGCGTGATTTTGTAGATTAGTGAGCTGGTCGCTGGATGCTGACCGAAGACCACTGCACCAAATAATGTTAGCAGACCTCCAGTACGCTGTACCATGCCTACCGGCCTGTGGATGCTGGACCTTTTTAGTTGCAGGATGAAGTGTGTGGACGGGTTTCCCTGTCGAAGAGCCCTTCCCCGAGCCTGTCACTAGACTGGGCCTGTGTGGCCTCAGCGTGCGCTGTCTACCCTGAGACGTCCAGGTGACGAGGCTCTCTGAGTGCTAAGTGCTAGCAGCAATCACACACAAGTTGCAGCATTGATTTCATTGACTTCTGAGTCACAGGCATTCTCTGGTGATAGTATGATATTAATTGATTAAATATGGGACAAATCACTTGACAGGTCAACAAACACTTGGTTTTGCTGTTCAGATCTCAATTAGGAATGCAAGTGGCCATGAGCAACATGAGAGCTACCTCTTCAAACGTTAAACAGCTCTGTTAGTGGAGTTGACTGTGCTTTTAATAACTTGAAATGAACGTGTCATAAACTGCAGTCAAACGATTAGAGGATAGGACAGCAGCTGAGAAGGCACTGTGATTGGACAAGGAAGATGATTAAAAAAATGTCTCTGTCTGGGTGAGTGTGTGTGCGTTTGTAATGTTAAGGTGTGTGTTTCAATGTTTACTTGTAGCCTTGGTAACTACTTGTATAGTATTGGTATAGCAGATTGGGGAATAGAGACATAGCAGAATTTATGTGCCTAAATACAATAGAGATTTCTTGGTTCAATCAATTTTTTTCGTAGTTATTAAAGTGCCTTTTTTTTAACGGTAGCAATACTAGACAACGTTGTTTTGGACCAACCTGGCTTGTCAGTTATTTTGGAGCATCGGCTTCTATTCATGGTAGTTTACTTCTAGTTTTACTTGTTTATGCAGTAATTTATGATTAATAATGATGCTATGGTGAAATTAGTGCACATTTGCCATACTCTAGATTTACTATGGAATTATGTTTTTAAATGTCTAATTTACTCATTTTACAATTTTTGTGCCAGTTGGCCTACTTCCCTGAAATTTGCAGAATTTTTGATAATAAGAAATGTAAAAGATAAACCGTTTGTTGAAACAACAAAAGCTGTGTGAATTATTTCTCACGTACTGGTCGCCTACTCTAGCAACTTCAGCAGCTGGTAGCCAAACTGACTCACTGGGAGTTCAAAGCACCATACTAACCTAACCACAGGGCCAAATTGTCAGCAAACACAAGGCTCAAAGTCTTCTCCAACCGTGTAATCATGGTGTCTGATGTTTATTAACAGTTAAGGCTAAAAAGGAGTAGAGGATCTATTTAATTTTCCAACGTAGACTTGAAGGAATTTTCCTACAGCTGAACTGTGCTACTGTGGATGAGGTCTACCTTAAATGCAGCAATGTGAAATTATTCTTTAACATTCAGCTTCTGACATATGTCTTGAATAGTGTCATACATTGACAACATAAAGGTAAACATGACTGTTGAGATGGTTTTATTGTTTACTTTTATGACTTATTTGAAGAACTAGATCCTAGATCAAGAATGTAAATGCACACATACTGTAATAAAAAATCACATACATGATAAAATGGTAGGTTTATGAAGTATGAAATAATATCATCAACAGCAAGTCTGAATACACAAGGTAAATGTGCCAATATGGGAACTTTTTATCTTTGGAAAACTGAACCCCCATGAAGCATCCCTTTATGTGGGCACTGGACAGTAAAAAAAAATATTTACACTCTAGCCCTAGAAATGCATACCATTAAAAAAAAAACAGAGTAATACTTTCCTGCCCGCAGTACAAAGCAAAACACAAACTTTGAAGGTTTACACTGTTGAAATCTGTACATCTGTACTAAAAAGAGGGCACAGAAAAAAACCTGAATGATCTGATGCTCATTTGTTATTGGGGCCAAAAAGCCCCCCTGGAAAGCCCCTTGCAATCATAACAAATGGCTTCTAAGCACCTAACAAACACACCTTGAGGTTGTAGTTTCTTGAATGGTCAATTGATTAGAAGTCACATCAAGGTCCTGTTGAGGTTTATGGTGTCTGCTGCCCTCTAGTGTCTAGACCCTAACAGCGCATCCAGCGCTCTCTCTTACTGAGTGGGTAGCCTTTGTCCACACTCAGTAGGTTGTTCACACGCCAGTACTTGTCTCCCTTGAAAAAGAAGATCTTTCCATTGGTCCAGGTAAAAGCAGCATCAGGGCTCGATGGTACCCCCGTGAAGAGGTTTGATAAGGGTTTAGGGTACAGGTTGAGGTCACTGTGTCTCAGCTCATCCCACTGCCAGTACCCTGCACCCTAAGGAGATAGATATAATTAGTAACCATGTTGGGCCATGCAAAGAAGATTAGCCTCTAGATCTGGCCTCTAGGTGTTTTTTTTTGCACACACCCTCAGAAAATCCTTATTTTCGCAAGCCTGGATGTGCAGAATTAAATTCCTACATCTGCATTACATTAATATTAGCTGACCTCTGTAAATTCAATACATACAGAGTGGTAAAAAGTACAAAGTACATTTCTGGGTTTGGCTGAGGTCACGTTTTGGGAAGTACTTAGGAACAAAATAAGCAGGCGAAGAGTTCATTTTTAAAAATTAATATAAAGAGTAAAAAAAATATAAATTCACTGTTTAGTTATGAAGTCCCCTTACCAGTTAATTATGTTTCATTTAGGAACTTCTCAAAATGAGTGAACCCAGCCATGTACTTTTAACAACTCTGATATGTACCAACTAAACTAACCTGTACATCATGGATGGATCATCCCTTATTACCTGGGATGGCAAAGTTCTCATGTGGATATTTTCATCTTTGTTGCAACACCTTTGTTGAGGTTCCTGTGTAAAAAGTATGAATGTAATTTCGCTTTGGTAAATACCTTAAAAAAGACCAGCTTCTTATTCTTCTCGAGGTACAAAGCTGCATCAATATTAGGTGGGAGGCGTTTCAGCTCTTTGGGGTATCCGTAGTCCAAACGGAAGTTACTGTATCTCCAAACTTTGTCCCCTGTGGTCAGAATTTTTTTGTTTAGAAGGCTGAAGTTAAGTGAAATGATCAGAAATACATTCAGACACAGTCTTTAAGTGAAATTACATTACCTAATTTGTTTATAAAGAATGTCACTTTAAAGTCCAAAATATTGCACCTTTGAAAAAGTATGTCTTGTTAGTTCTCTGAGAGTAAACAGCTGCATTCAGGTTTCCAGGCAAACCCTTCCAGAGCTGAATAATCTTAATTGGGGTATTGTGTCCCATGTCAGTCACGGTCCACACATAATCACCCCTGAAGGCAAAGGTCTTCCTCCATGGACCTGATAACCGGGGCACATGGTAGAACACAGAAAGTTTGATCAATTACCTCATCTGAATTTGTCTAACTCCTGTGTAGTCTCATTTCCTTTGCAAACATGTTTAGCTGGATATATCAGAGTAAGAAATATTGTTACAATCTAATAAATAAAGGATACATTAATTAATTAGCTTTCAAGAGAGACATTTACAATAAATACTGTGATCTCTTTCAGGGCTAGAACCAAAAGCTTAGAACGATGTGGAACCCTAGGAGTTGTTTGAGAACCACTAACCTAAGGCAGCTCATTTTCCCCTGTCACACCTAGTGATGCTGAATGTAAAATCTACCCTAATCTGCCTTGCAGTGCTGAGATACAACACACCCTCAACCAAGTTTTGTCTATTTGACGTAATTGGACATTTGGAGTAATTTGTCTGCATTTACTCTACTGTCAGATATTCATAATCATTGTTAAAGATGCAGTCTGTGATTTCTGGCCACAGGCTGTAAAATGATTGTGGATCTACTTTAGATTGCATATCAACAATATATTACACATTCAGGTCAAAACGGAAGGTTCACAAAAATAATTTTGCTAACTGCAATAGTGCCAGACTGCAACTTTAACAAATTACACTTTGTAATAATTTATACAAAAACCTTTAACACATTTTCTTGGGCAAATCTAGTTAGAAGCAGGCGCGGCTCTAGCAGGGTGGCACACACGTTCGCCTGGCAACACTATATTATTTCGGCAACACAAACTCTGATTTGTCCATTCAGAGTAATAGTGCTTGTTATAATTAATTGCAATAATCATTGTGAATTCATTGCAAAAACAAACATTTAACATGTTTTCA
The DNA here is from genome assembly GCA_016801145.1 of Umbra pygmaea. Lineage (NCBI taxonomy): Eukaryota > Metazoa > Chordata > Actinopteri > Esociformes > Umbridae > Umbra > Umbra pygmaea. Next base: position 38,166 of record JACXGM010000725.1, on the reverse strand, counting down.
ATTACGACGTTTCATTAAAAACAGTAATAAATGTTGTATACAGAATTTGATTGAATAAATTGTCAGTGTCTCATGAAAACATGATACATTTGTAAAACATTCGCTAGCGTCTGTTGTATCCAACAACAGACTAATTTGAGCAACACATGAACATAGACCCACCAACTATCTATGCAATGATTTAACAATGATTATTGTCATGAATTATGAGCGCTATTGTTTTGAAAAGTAGAATCAGAGTTTGTGTTGCCGACATATTATAGTGTTGCCGGGTAAACGTGTGTGCCACCCCGCTAGAACCGCGCCTGGTTCGAAGACCCCTAACCTTTGTCCCGTCAAACATTTGAATCAGGTTCAAATGATTAGAAAATCAAAAACAAAAATCACAGGGTCTAGCCTCACAAAAACATGAATAAGACCAAAGAGGCTCCCTGACGCCCTCAGAAGGACACTGAGAAATGTCCCTGTCCAACAGATAATTTACAAATACTATAGGACCTCCTTTAAGACTAGTGACAAACAACCGATGAAACATTTTTTCTAAATTCTTTTAACATCATCAGTTTGACAAACTGTGTTTACAGATTCCCAGCCTAAAACCCCAAGGAGAAAACAATGTAATCATATCAAATTCATCCAAAGAGCAGAGCAAATAACGCCAAAAAAAAAGGACCCCAGGTGAAAATCAAGTGATCTGATGACATATCTTGCTGTAATTAATGGTGTGCATGCATGGGTCAATTGAAATAAAAATACTGCACCACATGACTGAAGAGAACTACACCAAAAAAATCTATATAAATGCGTAACAGACAACATTTGTGTCAAGAACAAGACTAATGGTAAAATGTGCTGTGGACAGACGTCCAAAGGTGCATGTGTTTTGCTGTAGTTACTTTTGAACATAGGAAACACATTGTAACTGTAAATAATAGTGGCTGGGACATTAATAGTGCGGGGACGTTTTGCCTTTGAGCTCAATCAAGGTACAAGCCAGAAGAATGAGGCCCTTCTTCCTGTTTTGTGCAACCAGAATAGCATTGGATGTGCTTTGGAGGACCCATGTCTCAACACTAACTGTCCCAAATATCAAACTGGATGCTATGACATAGGGCTCTAATCACTTATTGGTTACATAAAATTGCTGACAGAAATTGGGTAAACAAATAAAAAAACAAAATATAATCAAATGCCAAGATGAAGCTAAATGGACTGTGTGCAGACTCTACCCAGCATGATGGCATCTAGCTTGGCGGTGCAGGGATCTGGGATTTCACTCCCAGCATCAGGGAGTCTGTCAGTGGGCAGCGCAACTGTGGGCTCAACCGAAATACTGGTATCACGTCCACCTACAATGGTTACAATTGGGGTAAAAGGGTAGAGGATTAAAGCTCTATTGTTAAACAGTTTTCTGGTGAGATACTTTGTAAGACAAGCAGGTCAGAAAATCCTTGAGTCAACCTAGGTTCCACTGACCATAAATGGCTTGGATGCCTGTTATGTCATCTGAATGCAGACGAAAGTTGTTCCGATAACCAGTGTAGAGAGGGGCCATCAGTGCACTGCTGTATTGGGAGTGGCCTAATCCCAGGGCGTGGCCTATCTCATGGGCAGCAATGATACGCAGATTAGTCCCATATGACTTTCCCTCAGTCCAAAACTCATCCTCATCAAAATGAACAATGCCCGACTCTGGTGATTCAGCGTGGGCCAAAACGTGACCTAGAAATAAAACACATTTTGTCGTATTATTTTCTAATACAATGGTAATAATAAGCATTTGAAAATGGTGGGGGACAGACGCTGTGGGGAAAAAAGGCAAATTGTCTACCAGTGAAACGAGCCTACATATATACTGTAAAGTATATATTCAGACTATGTTTGTGTTGATGTCAACCATTTTATTTCAATTTCATAATCACAAGCATTAGCTAAAAAATACACATTTCTATATTCTAGTTATGCTAGTTTACACAACTGGTGGACAGCACCAGTCACTTATTTGGATACTGAAAATGAGCCAAATACTGTATATCAAAATCAAACTTGCCTAATCACATTGAGGGCCTGTTACAATAAATAAATCATGTCAAATACATTTTGTTATATTAAAGGTTTTGACTATGAGCCAATGATGATGTCTTTTTGTCCCTCACATTCACTCAGCTGAACTCTACAGCATAGATGTCGTTTGACGTGTAGGCAGACTCACCCCTTCCGTCAAAAGGCACTGAACAAGAGGCATCTTTGGCGTGGAATGAGATCCTGATGTCGGCCCGTCCATACTCGACCTCTCGGAAACTCAGGGGAGCCACGTCGCTCCAGTACTTAAATGCAGATCGTATGGCCCTCTTTGTCTCACTCTTGGGCATGTCGGGAGTGTAGTTGTAGATGCGCCAGGTCAGGCTTCTCTTGCGCCAATAGCCTACAGCAGAGACAAAACCTTGCATTTCACCATAAACACATGTCTAGACTAGAGACCACAATTGTAAAGGAGAAGACTATTATTATTATAATTAAATGGTCATGGTGTTTTTAAAGGTTTTTATGTTCCGACACACCATCTGGGAATCATTGGTCCATCCCACCCCCACATAGCGTCTTGTCCAGGTCTTAATTTACCCAGCACTCTGTATTTGAGGCTTTTCTGGTTGAAGGGATCCGCGATGCCGCAGCGAGGCTGTCTCATAGCCTGTAGTGTGGACTTGTCAATCCCTCCAGTAATAGGCAGGCCGACAACTCTCTGGAATAGTCTGGATTAAAACAAGAACAGAACGCCAAGATAGTAGGGATTGCATGAGAAACGTAAGGTAAGGGAACATGTCAAATGTTACACAAAAGAACTGCTTTCGTTCTTGTGCCTGTGTCATAGAACCTTGTAAAGGTTATACATTAGTATTTACCTCAGGGCCTCAATAACATCCTCTATCTGAAAGCTCTGGCTGTGCGGGTCCAGTGGAGTGTGTAGATACCCATACTTTCTCAGGTACGCCTGAGAACAAACCATCACCATGACGACACAAAGACTATCTTTACAAGTGAAAACATTCAAGTGACAACATTTGCTGTGCTGATTCAGGTGCGGTCTACCAGACAGGTTATAAATAATATTATATACATGTCCGCATCCGTCGTAAAAACTTGGAAATGTACAGTTCATTCGCACATTGCGGGGCGTTCAGAAGCTGCACTGCCAATCAAATCATAAGGACAGATAATAGATTTGAAAACCTTCCTACCAATGCCTCTGTGAACTCCGACCTCTGGTTCATCACTCCAGCCACGGTGCACTGCATGACAGCCATGATCACGCTCAGCTGCAGGAAACTGCCCATTTTGCAAAATCTCAATGAAATCGAATAAAATCCAAGCAAATATCAGGTCTGTTTCAAAGGTTGCAGAATCCTCTTAAATACTTTCTGTGGTCATGGATGTTTTTCGGAGTTCACCATTATCCATGCAGCTACTCTTCACAAGAATGTTCTCCTCTGGTCCTTCTCCTTGTGTTCTGGACATTTATAACTGAAGTGCCGCGTGAGTCAGGCCAGGCTCAGTGTGATGATCTATCTCTGAAGAATGAGCCTGAAGAAACAGCCCTGACAACTTCCCTCCACAGTCCAGTAAACGCAGCTGCTGACCATTTTTTGAAGCACTCTCCCACACTCTCACATGCCTCCTTATCACAGAAACACATAGGCAGAAGACTGTACTATCAGGCCAATTTCTCCAAGTAGCCTTCTACATTTCCAGCCATTTCAGATTGCATCTTTTTTTGGACCATACTACAGGCACACGGCAGAGAGGCTCATGAGGAGAGGCAAAGGTTTTACATGGATTCCCGACAGGCAGACCATAATAACATACCCTAACTAGACTAATATTAACCACATGTCACTGGCAAAAAACAGATGTAAGGCTGGTCACTAGGCAACACTTTTCATAATACAAAAGTGACACCAACTATGTAACCCAGTTGTGTTGTGGTTAAGATATTACCTTACAGCAAGATGTGATTAAATGAATGTTTAATAATTTATGTATGAATGTTAGGCTTTGTGTCACTGTGACGTATGTGCAAAACCACAACTCTAACCTCCCCCATCTAAAGCTGGATTCACACGAGACACGGCAAAAAATCCCTGTACGGCATCGTAATGCAGATACACTTGTACACCGTAATCAACATCGTAATCAATCTTCCACATCTACGAGATGGTGGGCAACATTGCATACAACTGTCCACCTCCAGCAAGACGACTGACAGGAGCTGTTTTCAGTTTAGTATTCATTGACAATAAGAAAACTATCTACTGAGCTGTCAAAGCTTGTCTTGCAATCTCACACACTCGTAGATGAAAGCGACATATTAGCTCTTTCTCTGAGGTTAATCAACTTCCGGTTCTGGCACCGTACGGCAAAGCACCGCAAAAGTTGGATTATTTCAACTCTTGCGATACACCCTCCGCACCGCATCCACATTATGCCGGTTCCGGTAGATTTGCCGCAGCGGTGCGCATTGCTTCCTATTGAAATGAATGGACTTCCACCGCAATGCAACGAGTTTGCCGGACCTGGTGTGAATCCAGCTTATGTCCCCAGATGTTACATCGCAATAGTTTATGTGTCAGTGGACTAGGGCCAGTGAAACGTAAGTGGGGACTGAGAAAGTTCAGAATGACCCTAGTCCAGTAGTTCCCTACCGTCTCCTCTGAGCACCCCAGACAGGCCATATTTTTGTTTTCACCCTAAAATGACACAACTGGTTCAATTAGTCAGTTCAATTAGTCAACTACACAGTAAGCCTTTGACTCATTTCTCAAAAGCAACTGCACACATGAATGATCACAGGATGCTTTATTTTTGGCATGACACAGGACTAATGGTAGCACTCATCTTGTCTTCACTGGAAAAGTTGATTTCCTGGATGGCGCAAACAATCAGAAAGGGGATTCATCCAAGAAAATGACTTTACCCCAGTCCTCAGTAGTCCAATCCCTGTACCTGTTGCAGAATATCAGTCTGTCCCTGATGTTTTCCCTGGAGAAAAGTGGCTTCTTCTTTTCTAGACACCAGACATTCCTCCCGTGGTCTTCACCTCACTGTGCGTGCAGATGCACTCACACCTGCCTGCTGCAATTCCTGAGCAAGCTCTGCACAGTTGGTGCCCCGATCTCACAGCTAAATCAACATTAGGAGACGGTACTGGTGCTTGCTGTCCTTTCTTGGGAGCCCTGATGCCTTCTTCACAACAATTGACCCTCTCCTTGAACTTATTGATTATCTGATAAATGGTTGATTTAGGTGCAATCTTACTAGCAGCAATATCCTTGCCTCTGAAACCCTTTTCATGCAAAGCAATGATGATGGCACATGTTTCCTTGCAGGAAACCATGGTTGACAGAGGAAGAACAATGATTTCATACACCACCCTCCTTTTAAAGCTTCCAGTCTGTTATTCTAACTCAATCAGCAGGACAGAGTGATCTCCAGCCTTGTCCTCATCAACAGTTTCACCTGTGTTAACGAAACAATCACTGACATGATGACAGATGGTTCTTTTGGTTATCTTCATTTTCATGGCAAAGAGGGACGTTGCAATTAATTGCAAATCATCTGATCACTCTTCATGACATTCTGGAGTATATGCTGATATGGAGCTAGAAAGCTGACAAAAGTATCTGAATTTGAATATGCCAAATGCTAATTTTTTAATGTTGAATTTAACCAAATTGAATTATTTTGCTGTTGAATATGTAATATCAGAATATTTGTATGTCATATTTAAAAAAACTTAATTGTTTTGCTTACAAAAACATTCAAGTTGCAGATAATCAGATTGCAGAAATTCAAATTTTTCACAAACTAGGCCAAAGGTGAAACATCTTTATTCAAATTGCCATCATCATCACTGAGGCAGCAGACTTTGTGAAAATAAATATTTGTGTCATTCTCAAAACCACGACTGTAGTTGTGGGAGGGGGATTCAGTCATGCTGGAGAGGACTGTATTTGTTGTTTGATGGTCAACAACCTTTGGTTTCATTTACGGTATGTGTTCTCTGACTAAGAGATTTTTGAATATGTATCACCTCAAATTTATATCTGTTCCAAACAGGAAATCATGGATAACCACTTAAGAGTTGCTAATGACTCAGATGAACTTGTATTGAGAAAAACATGTATTTATTCATTGTTCATTAAACAATTTTCCTCTATTATCGGTCTGATTTCACTCAAAGTGTAAGGTCAAGCTAATACATAACAATCACATGTTTTCCTATTTTTACTACAATTTCATTGGTTAAACCTAGTGATGGGCATTCAAGGCTTTATTACTCTTCTTCAAGCAGCAGGATCAAACTGAACAAACTCAGAATTTACTTTGCAAAATAAAAGCCTGTCATCAAGCTGTCAACACAAACTGAGAAGAATCAATATGATATGTGACATTGGACACATTGCACTGCATTTAAAAAATGAAAAAAATCTAACACTATATTGCTGCTATAAGAAAGGAAATTAAATGTTGAATGCCCATTATTACATTTTTTAAATGCATTGCAATGTGTCAAATATCAGTAACAGTTTTTTTTTGCAAAGTAAATTCTGAGTATGTGTTGACAGCTTGATCCTGCTACTCGAAGAACAGTAATGAAGCATTAATGCCCATCATTAGTTAAAGCAACTGCAAATAACCAAAATTCAGTAGTTTATTCTCAGATCCTGACATTTTCAATCAAACTTTATCCAATGAATGTTGGATAATGAAAATATGTAAACAAACAAATCCAAATAAAAGTTTGGGTCATGATGAAAATGTCTGTTTAAATTACATTTGCTAAAATGGCCAGTAAATTCATTACAGGTTCTTTAGAAAATCTCTCTCCTCTACTTGGCTGCCTCGTCCTTGGTGTTGTCATTGCAGCGAACTGACATTACAAATTGTTTCTCACTGTTTCCCACCTTGGGACAGACAGCTGTATTGATGCAAAAGATACATGTTCAGAGAGCCCATGTTAAAATGGTACTATTAATAATTGGGGCTTAAAATATATTTCTTTCAGTGGATTAGCACACTTCAGCAGTCTGATGGGCAGAGGTGGTAAAAGTAAGTTTTTGAAGTACTCTGAGTTCACAAGTTTTGAAAAGTTCTACTTGAGACAAAAATGATCAGGTAAAGGGAGTTCATATCTTACCAAAATACATGACAGGGCTCTACGCTAACTTTTTTCCCAAGGAGTACATGTACTCCTAAATAAAAAACTATCGGAGCACACAAAGAAATTTAGGAGCGCATTGAAAAATGTTAAAGTAACACAGAATTTATACTTTTTCTTTTTCCCAGTGTTTCTCCCACATTTCTCTCACTTTGACTGCACTGCGTTGTCACAGAAAACTACTGCAGTTGGCGCATGACTCCTTGGGGAATGTTGGAGTTTTTTAACAATTAGAAGCGGGGGAAAAATGAATTATGGTAAGTTGTAATTTTTACTTGCACACTGCGCTCGTAAATCATTTTTCCTTGTCCCACATGTCTATTTTTAGGAGCAAATTCTCGTGAAATGGGGGCACTGTAGAGCCCTGCATGATTGATATTTTCGTTACCATTTCTATTTCTTTCATAGGTAACTGTTAAGGTATTAACTCCCTTCACCTGATAATTTTGGTTTTAAGTAGGGACTTCCCAAAAACTTGTGAACTTATCATATAATTTGTGCAATACGTAGGCTATTGGGTTTGTGCAATACGTTAGTTATGCAACCCGTAGGCTATTTGGGTTGTGCATTATGTCAGTGCATTGTGTCATTTGTGCAAAACGTAGGCTATTGGGGTTGAGCAATATGGTAGTCGTGCAATATCTCAGTGGCCAAGGGCTGTGATACACTTTTTGGGGAGAATGCAGCCGACAAGGTACATGTTTTCTTAACCTATAGCCTGCTCTTGTCCTTGGTGGAGGCTGCAGGGTACCAGACGGTGATGGAGGAGGTCAGGATGGACTCTATGATGGCAGTGTAGAAGTGCATCATCATAGTCTTTGGCAGGTTGAACTTCTTCCGCTGCCACAGGAAGTACATCCTTTGATGTGCTTTCTTAGTAAGTGAGCTGATGTTCAGTACCACTTGAGGTCCTGGGCAATGGTGGCGCCCAGGAAGCAGAAGGACTCCACAGAGTTGACTGGGGAGTCACACAGGCCAGTGGAGGGAAAGGAAGGTGGGCTTCTCCTGAAGCAGACTCATCTCCATTTGAAATGAATCTGATAAGGGTGGTGTAATCTACTAACTTTAGGAGCTTGATGAGTTGTGTTTGGATGTGCAGCTGTTGGTGAACAGGGAAACGAGTGGGGGTGATATGGTGCAGCCTTAAGGGGAACTGGTGCTGATGGTCAGGGGGTCAGAGAAGTGTTTCCCCAGCCTCACATGGTGCGTCCTGTTAGACAGGAAGTCTGGGATCCATCTACATGTTGATTCAGGCATTCCCAGTTGGGAGAGCTTGTCCTGGAGCCAGGGCCGCCGACAGGAATCTGTGGGCCCGGGACAAACTCCACATTTAGAGAATTTTTTTTTAGCCCCCCACAAAAAAAAAATTACTGTGCAAAAACAAAATTTGGGCCCCCCCTCAGGACTGGGCCCGGGACAACATTCCCGGTTGTCCCCCCCTGTCAGCTGCCCTGCCTGGAGCAGGGCCAGGATGATGGTGTTGAATGCAGAGCTGAAGTCCACAAACAGGATTCTGGCGTAGGTTCCAGGAGAGTCCAGGTGCTGGAGAGTGAAGTGATGAGCCATGGTGACCACAGCCTGTTGGCTCTGTAGGAAAACTGCAGCATGTCAAGGTGCATGTCAGTGAGGGTTTTGAGGTGTGACAGCACAATGCACTTAAACGGCTTCATAGCAACAGAGGTCGAGGCGAATGTTCTGTACTCATTAGGTTTGTTGATCTTTGTATTTTTCGGGACTGGGGTGATGATGGAGGATTTGAAGCATGTAAAAATGTCAGTGAACACTGCAGATAGATGGTCTGCACAGTGCTTTATAGGGTGGACGAAGTTGGCCTGGCTACCTTACACAGGTTCTGTTTTTTGAATAGTCTGTAGACGTCTCTCTCCAAGACAGAGAGGGTTGTTGTAATGGCAGCGGTGGGGTGACTAAAATGGGTGATTGTGTAATGTAATGTAATTGTAATGTAATTGTAATGTAATGGTAATGTAATTGGAATGTGATTGTGTAATGTAATGTAATTGTAATGTAATTGTGTAATGTCCACAACGATGGAGAGCTGCAGGACTGGGCCAGTGGGCTGCTTTGGCTTTAATAATCTGCAGTAGAACTCGTTCCGGTCATTGGCAAGTCTCAGGTCATTGATGGAGTGGGGGGGTTTGGTTTATAGCTGGTGATCTGTTGTAGCAGCAGGGTCATTGGCTAAGAGCTGTTGTTATAATTTCTCTGCATACATGCCCTTGGCTTCCTTTACTGCCTTTCCAAAGCTGTATTTGGCCCTTCTGTACCTATCTCTGTCCCCACTCCTGAACACGTCCTCTTTTCCCAAATGCAGACATCTGAGCTTAGGGGTGAACCAGGGTTTGTCATTGTTGTAACTCACCCTGGTTGACACAAATGGCTGCAGCACATCATTCACTCTATGATCTGCCTCCATTACAAGACGTACATGCCTCCAGATCTCGGAGGAGAGCAGCAAAGATTGTGGCCGATCCCTCTCACCACGGAAAATGACATTTCAGAACTCTTCCCTCCAGCAGAAGGTTGAGGTCTGTCAAGACCAAGGCCTCTCGCCACAAGAACAGTTTCTTCCCTAGAGCAGTAGGCCTAATGAACATGTCCCTGAATCCAACCTAACTCTGCCACCCCCACACACAGCACATAACTGTAGAACCACAACCCTTACCTGACTCAATTACTGCTTTTACCCAAGAAGCTTTTCAAGCAAATTACCCATATCATGGACACAAGATGTATGTCAGTATATGACGATGCAAACACTGTGAAAATATGGGCTCCACTGTGTCCGGGACAACATTCCCACTTGTCCTCTGTGGGCGTCAGTGTGCACATTAACAAAACATAGTAAATCCCCTTAAAACACTGACAGATAGATGAGATAGATGTGTAGTATTGACAAAATCTATAATACGAATAATCACAGAGACCGTTAACAGTAATAGAAGTTTTAAAGCAAGTTTTTCATAAAACGTGGCATATTTCTGCACATACTGTACTTGACATACCACACAATTTTCAAAGGGCCAATTTTGACTTGTCAGTGGCACGTTTACAACCAGTAGACAAAATCCTGGAGTGCATCTGGAAGAAAATGTTTTGGTAAATGTATTGCATTGGGAATTAATCACCAAGCACTCTGCTCCGGTAGGCCACATGACACACAGTTTTGCTGCCATTGGTTTGAAAACTTTGATAACTTCAAGCTTGTGTGCTAGGAAATACAACATGCCTATACTCATGCTTTATATTTATGTTGGGAGTCAAACACTCGATCTGTAGAGCACAATGTGAGCAGCCACCAGAGTAGCTGGTAAGATAAACATTTGTTTTCCAAAATATTTCAATCAAATCTACCCACATTTAGCGGGTGGCGGGTGTTCATTTTAGGTCCTGTCTGCAGCCCTAACCAATCAACCCCAGATTCCTTTCTGCAATCTAATCTCTAATCTCCTTCCCTTAACTCTCCTATCTGCTAAAACCTCCTTCATCTGACCTAATCTGCTTCGTTTTCACTATGACGCTCACTGCCCTTCCACTCCGTGAATGATTCACAGCGAGCTTACTGAAAATGTAGGAGCTAAACTTCTCTATTCCTTCACATTCTCTTTCTTCTATTATTTTTTCTCAATCTGTGCTTATTTTTATACTTCTCTTTTCTCCTTATTCTTCAACCTCATCCTCATTTATCGTCACTTTGCAGATTTCTTTTTCAATCAGACAGTACAGTCAAATGTAGCTCATTCACTTAGCCAATGGAATTTCTTTGTCCATCACACACACACAGAGTTCATCGAAGCATTACCCTCATTTAGACCCTGAACGTGGCACAGTGTTTTAAAGCCTCTGATATACCCCGGTCACTTCGGAATCTAACAATTTTCCTCAATGTACGGTAGCTGCTGTCCTCACATTCTTCAAATCCCTAACTGAGACGGGGGGGTACATACCGATGACTAAAGGGGGAGACAGCTTCTGTGATTAGTGTTCCACCTACACCAGGGAAGGGCAACTTTGATGAATTTTATTGCACAGGGATGTCCTACCTCCATGCAGAAGTTTTATTTTGTCATTTTCATTTCCTGCATCTGTAATGTTTTTAGTTAACCAAAGTAATAGCAGAAAACAACCCAAAAACCCTCTCAAGGGTCAATCGGGGTCAGGGTTCGCATGTGGCCTGCGGCTGCCAGTTGCCCATCCCTGATCTACACAGACAAAGATGCACAGCCGTGTGACAACATGCTATATTCTAGGTGAAGCAAAGAAACCTTGAAAACAATCCAAGTGCGCAACCTGCAGAAATGCAGCCCTCCAAACTACAACATGAATGTTAACTAGAGATGCAAATCACTCTTAACTACTTTCTTTTTCTCTTACTGTGTTAACGTACGTGTTTTCAGAACAGATCAAATCCTTGGAATCCTGTGTGTACTGACATGTTTGTTTGTAGCGGGACCTCTTGAATCCAACAAGATGACTGCCCGTTATCCCCCACCATGTTTAACACTTTAACGCAGCAGACATTGTAGGCTGAGGATAAAAGGAGACATCAGACTTCTTTTCCATTTGCCATGATGGGATACATGTTTTGTGCTCCTTACGACAAGTTATGTGTGTTTGTGCAAAGCCTTGGATGAAGTCTGTTCCAGAATGGCAGCCCTGCCTTTAAATCAATGCTGATTACATTTTGTGGTAAAATTTGAAGCTGTAATTTTAGGCATTGAGCAAATATCCTAGTGTCCCGTCTATCCCTGTCAGTCAGCTTTGACTCGTAACCATTGTTCCTCTTTGTCTATGCATTTTGCCCATGTTTGGAACTCTGTTAGTTGCCCCGTTGCTTGAACTCAATTATCAGTGCTAATTGTCAGACCTTTTAAACAGCTGACTCATATGTTGCTAATTGGCTGTAGAACTCCAACTGTATTTGTAATTTGTGATTTAGTTAATTAAAAATAACAGTCCTTTTCCATGCGGTGTTTGCTTTTTTTGTCTACCCTCTAGGCCTATTTAAAACTTTACTGTCCGCTCGCATTATTTACCCAGTCGAATCACAAGCTTGAAAACCACATTCAAAAAAGCTTGAAAACCTGATTATGTTTTTGTTTTAAGTTAATCAGTCCAATCCTAGTTTGTTTAGATGTACTATATTTTTTAAATGTAATTTACTATATTGTTTTTTCAACTGTAGTTTACTTTTTCATTTTTGTTTAACTGTACCACAGACCCTGCCAAAACCTCAAACCACATACTGTGAAGGTTTCCTTTTAATGTCTTTAAAGTAGTAGACCTGTGCCAGTGTTTATCTTTCACGGTTGAAGGACAATGCCCAGATATTATTATTGGGGCTTTGCCTGAGACTCTGAATTTGAATTAAATGGAATATTGTCAAAATGGTATACCTTAGGTTCTTTACACTCTTTTTTGCTGTTTCCCTTCTAATCTTTGACAGTGATTCATACAAGTGTTAATGTACAGTAAGATCAATGTATGACTTTAGAGTAAACATCCCCAACTTTTTCTCTTTGTACACTTCCTGAGGAAAAAACCTGTTAATCAAATCACTTTTTCTCAAAGCAAATAGTGTTTGTTTATTTCAATGCTTACAAATGAAAAACTAACCAGGCAATGTTTTAAGCACAGTCAGTGTTGAGTCATAGACACAGATGGCACATCTCCAGATTGAACTTGAAACACTCAAGCATTTTTAGCAATGTGAAGGGAAAAGGGAAGGCTGACATATTTCTCTCAGGAAATATTAGCAGGACAAAAGTATTCAATCCAAACTTTGGTAATACCTTGAAAGTAGTTAGATGTTTAATATTTCAATACAATTTGAAGTTAGTTTGCTATTGGGAAGAATGACCAAGCGTCATGTTTGTAGACTTCCATTGTATGTTTGTAGTCATTCATTGTTATGAGAAGTTGGCTCTCAGAGAAATATTGAGAAATTGCCCAATTGGTTATTTCTAAAGCAATGATTTGTAATTCTTCCTATGTATTATTTTATGTTAATAGGTTACCAGATATCTCATTGCTTAGCGAGTCAGATTTGTAAGGTTTCTTGTTAGATTCCCGAGTGGGCCAAAAGTCACTGTATGCTTGAGCAAGATACATTTCTCTAAAATGCTCCGGGGGATGTCCCTGAATTTACTCACCATCTGGATAAGAGCATCTGCTCTAATTGGGCTCTAAATTCATGTAGGCTAAAATCAATTTTCTGTGGTCTTAACAAATGACATCAAATTTCCATTGAGCATGATTTCTTAGTCCAGGACCATGTTATCTAATTATCTACAGTCGTATGAAAACCTTTAGGCACCCCTGACAATTTCCATGATTTTCATTTTAAATAATTGGGTGTTTGGATCAGCAATTTCATTTTGATCTATCAAATATCTGAAGGACACAGTAATATTTCAGTAGTGAAATTAGGTTTATTGGATGAACAGAAAATGTGCAATAGGCATCAAAATGAAATTAGACAGGTGCATAAATTTGGGCACCCCCATCCGAAATTTCACATCAATATTTAGTTGAGCCTCCTTTAGCAGAAATAACAGCCTCTAGACACTTCCTATAGCCTGTAATGAGTGTCTGGATTCTGGATGAAGGTATTTTGGACCATTCCTCCTTGTAAAACATCTCCAGTTCAGTTAGATTTGATGGTTGCCGGGCATGGACAGCCCGCTTCAAATCACCCCACAGATTTTCAATGATATTCAGGTCTGGGGACTGGGATGGCCATTCCAGAATATTGTCCTTAGATTACAATGTTTTTAGCAGTGTTTTGGGTCGTTGAAATATCCAGCCCGGCGTAACTTCAACTTTGTGATTGATTCCTCTACATTATTCTCAAGTATCTGCTGATATTGACTGGAATCCATGCACCCCTCAACTTTACCAAGATTCCCAGTACCGGCACTGACCACACAGCCCCACAGCATGATGGAACCTCTGCGAAGATTTACTGTACCCAATACATTGCCCATACAGAAATCTAATATATGGCCATATGTGTATATATCTTATATGTATGTGTATATATATCTTATATGTCCTATATCTGCATATATGGTGGAAAAATCATCACATATATGTAGAAATATACAATATTTTGCAGTTTTTATATATGTGACATACATTTCTACATTTGATTTCCATATCTGCATTTAATATCTAATATATATATATGCCATATATGTATGTATACTTATGTCAGATATCGGCATATATGTTGGAAACATCATCACATATTTGTACATATATGTCGAAATATACAAAAATTTGCAGTTTTTATATATGTGTCATATATTTCCTCATTTAGTAATTCAAATTTTGTAATCAAAATATATTTGAAAATATATTACCATACATGTTAATATATTTCAAATGTATGGCCATACTGTGCCTGTGGTCTTCCATTTCCTCACGATGTTCCTTACAGTGGACACTGACAGCTTAAATCTCTGTGATAGCTTTTTGTAGCCTTCCTCTAAACCACAATGTTAAACAGTCTTTCTTTTCATTCATTTGAGAGTTGTTTTGAGGCCTCCATGTTCCCACTCTAAAGAGGAGAGTCAAAGAGAACAACAACTTGCAATTGGCCACCTTAAATACCTTTTCTCATGATTGGATGCACCTGTCTATGAAGTTCAAGGCTTAATGAGCTCAGCAAACCAATTGTGTGTTCCAATTAATAAGTGTTCGGTAGTTACATTTAAATCAACAAAATGACAAGGGAGCCCAAAATTATGCACCTGACTAATTTCATTTTGATGCATATTGCACATTTTCTGTTAATCCAATTAACTTCAATTCACTATCGGAATATTGCTGTGTCCTTTAGTTATTTGATAGATCAAAATGAAATTGCTGATTCAAACATGGAATTATTTATAAATGAAAATCATGGAAATTGTCAGGAGTGGCTAAACCTTTGCATACGACTGTCTGTTCACAAAACAGGCCCCAATTCTTCTACAGAATGAATTTAGTCTCTACAATATCATCTCTTCTACAGAATAAACCCAGTCTATCCAGTATATGTCTACTACAGAAAAAACCTAGTCTCAACGAGTTCATGTCCTATATCGAATAAACCTAGTCTCTACAAGTTCATGTTCTCTATATAATAAACCTAGTCTCTACGAGTTCATGTCCTCTATATAGTAAACCTAGTCTCTACGAGTTCATGTTCTCTATATAGTAAACCTAGTCTCTACAAGTTCATGTTCTCTATATAGTAAACCTATTCTCTACGAGTTCATCTCCTATATCGAATAAACCTAGTCTCTACAAGTTCATGTTCTCTATATAGTAAACCTAGTCTCTACGAGTTCATGTTCTCTATAGAGTAAACCTAGTCTCTACGAGTTCATGTCCTCTATAGAATATATCTTGTCTCTATGGGATTTCCTCTCTCTTCCTAGTTTTTCTTCATTCTATCCCTGAGAAACTCTGTCTATATTTCTCTGTCTATGCACTGTTTGACTTGCTTCTTCCTTCTTTCTCCTGCTTTCATTTGCCAGCTGGAATGAACTCATTGTTTCCAGGAAGCTGTCTGGTCTTATTTACATCCTGTGTAACCCAATATCACCACATCTGTGCATAATAAAGTTCAGAGTGTAAAATATACAAACAGGGACTCATCTTTAGATCACAAAGTAAACCAAGCAAGTCAAAATCTGTGGAAAGATAGCTGAGTTAATTATGTACTTAAAGTTGTTATGGGGCAGTTTGGGGTGTGCACATCACTACCTTTAGTGACTGTGAATACATAATTTAGAATTTCTTTCCAGTGTCTTTTGAGAAGGTGAAGAGAACATGGGAAGAGTATTGAATTGAGATGATACCAGGGTGACCATCTGTCAATTTCAAGTGAATGAAAAGTCAACTGGTATTGTAATGTGTCATCTGACCACAAGGGGCCAGCAATGAATCTCTTTAGAGTTTAATGCTGTAACCTCTGCTACAGGAGCTTGTTTTAATACCTGGGAACTGGAGTACCTGACCTAATTATATAGGCCAGTGGTTCCCAAACCTCTCCTCGGGGACTCCCAGGCAGGCCATGCTTTTGTTTTAACCCTGATTTAATAAGTCAAAGCTGTAATGTGTAGTTGACTAACTGAACCAGTTGTGTCATTTCAGGGTAAAATTAAAACATGGCCTGTCTGGGGGTCCCCGAGGAGAGGTTTGGGAACCACTGATATAGGCTAGCAATATAATCAACAGAACAGATGAATCATTGACATTCCATTTGATTTGTGTAAACAATGCAATCCAGGTTAATATTAATAACTTGAGTGGAACAAGGATAGACTGCCATGAGGACTCTCTAGAGCAGGTAACCTGCCTGTTTTCTGGTCTACCTCATCATTAATTGCACCCAAAGGTCTAAATAAGTGAAAGATTAGAGGGTTGCAATGAAAAGAGGGAGTGGACTAGGATTCAAGGGCCAGATTTAAGGATGAGGGCCATAGAGCAGGGGTGTCCAAACCCTTCCATGGAGGGCCTATTGTATGCTGGTTTTTGGTATTTTCCTTCAATTAGAGCCAAATTAGGAGCTAGACTACCAGGTGAGGGGAGATCCTAACCCATAGAAATAGAATGCATAAAAAGGTAATTGAACTGTTTGGCGTGGTCATTCGATTAGTACACAACAAAATGGCGATTGTTGTTAGTTGTCACGGTGACAACACACAAATCGGTTTAATGTGGAAGTAGGCTGCTAGATCGTTGCAATGGAATGGTACACATAAAAATGTCTGCCGCTCTGATCATTCTGCTACATCGATTTGAATAGGGATGGCCTTTCTATCCATTCCATTTCTATGTCCTAACCAATTAGTGAGCTACTCCAACAGCATTGTACAAGGTAAAAGCGAAAACCTGCATACACCAGGCCAAGGTTAGTCAACTCTAACCCTACGAGGGCCAGAGCCTGCTGGTTTTCTTTTCTACTTCATCAATAATTGCACCCACCTTGTGTACCAGGTCTAAACAAGTCCCAGATTAGAAAGATGCAATGAAAACCCGAAGTGGAACTGGCTTCGAGGTCCAGAGTTGACTATACCTGTACTAGGCCCTCCATGGAAGGGATTAAACACCCCTGCTCTATGAGTATCTATTATATTTTCATCAATTTTTACATATAATTCTATAGTTAAATACATATTGTAAGAGAAGTAAAAAAACAGAATTCATCCCATTCTACTTTGATGTATGATTCAGTTTTTTATTGGACATTCATTGGTTGTTGCTAAATATTTGATGGTTATATGAACAAATAATAAATAACAATCAAAAGTATTTTACTTTGAGTTCCAGTTTGTTTTAACATATATACATTGTTTAATTTTCATGATATGAATTTGATTGGTATTTTAAAACTGCCCTTCAGGTCCTCCCGTATAGCACAGTGATCACTCTCTTGCAGCACAATTGTGTCTCGGTGGCCAGGGTTCAAACCCTGATCGCAGCATTTCCAACAATGCCCGGGGGTCTGCTAGGGACCCAAGGTAAATGTATACAATAAATAAACACAATTTCCTTTGTTCATGTGTGACCTTGTGCAGGTTGGGTGCCTGCGAATTCCATCACAATTGTATTGCTGGTGAATGTGTAAATCCTAGCTTATACACTTGTGCTCTAAAGTGCGCATACCCCTGGAGAACTGGAAATAGATGTACAATTTTTAAAGAAAAAATGTGTGAGCAGGCAAAACATTTTTTTTATATTTCTCACAAGATTCATATTCAACAGTAGGTCAAAACAGAATGGCACAATCATCATAGAAATAATGGCAACAAAGACAATGATGAAGTGACCCCTGTTCAAAAGGAAATCATGAAATTTCAGCATTGATTTTGACAATATGAGTTTTCATGCAAAAAATCTGAATGTAATGTAAGGATAGTGATCCTATGTAGCCATTAATGATCACACTGTTGTTTGGCTCCTTAGATATCCATACTGATATCACCCAAATTTCCTTGATCAATAGTTTACACACCCTTAAATATCTGATCTTGTTAAAGACACACAAGGTGACACAAACAGGTTAAAGTGGCAATTAAAGGTTCATTTCCCAAACCTGTGGCCTTTTAAATAGCAATTAGTGTCTTTGTAGAAAGTCAATCAGTTTGGTAGCTCTCACCTGGATGCACTGAGCAGGCTAGATACATGGGGAGCAGAAAACAACTGTCAGAAGACCTACATAATAAGGTACTGGAACTGCATAAAGTTGGAAAAGGATATAAACTTATCCAAAGCCTTGCAAATGCCAGTCAGTACTGTTCAATCAGTTGCCAGAAAAAAGCCTTCACTGCGCCAGTGCCACGAAAAAGCCAAGTTACAATATGTCCAACAACACCTTGACACACCTCACAGCTTATGAACACTGTAATTTAGAGTGAGAAGACCAAAATAGAGATTTATGGTTAACCGTAAGCGCTATGTTTGGAGAGGGGTCCACAAGGCCTACAGTGAAAAGAATACCATCCCCACTGTGCAGCATGTTGGTGGCTCACTGATGTTTTGGGGGTGTGTGAGCTCTAAAGGCACGGGAAACCAAGTGAAAATTGATGGCAAGATGAATGCAGCATGTTATCGGACAACACTGGCAAACAATTTGCATTATTCTGCATGAAATCTTTGAGTGTATTGAGAAACCTTGTGAAAATATATGGGAAAATGAATGCAGCATGTTATCAGACAATACTGGCAGACAATTTGCATTATTCTGCAAGAAAGCTTTGAGTGTATTGAGAACTGAGGAGTCTCCTAACATTAATATCATTGACCCACTCAGTGAGATCTCAAACATGCAATTTATGCAAGACGACCAAAGACTTTGCATTAAATGGAAGCATTTTGTCAAGACATAAGGGCAGCTATACCCCCTGCAAGAATTCAGGCCTCAAACAACGATCACAAGCGACTGCACACTGTAATTGCTGCTACAGGGGGGCAATACACCATATTGAGAAATGAGGGTATGCAGACTTTTGTACATGGTGAGGGACTTATGTGTCCTTCTGTTATGACTACAGATAAGTATAACGCCCATGAAAAATAATGTTTAAATATGAATCCCATGTTTTGCCTGCTCACTCATTTTCTTAAAAAATGTTGTCTATTACCAATTCCACAGGGGTTAGCCAACTTTTGAACTGTATGTTAATTTGAATGAATCTGTTTGATCACATTTTACAATTACAAAAATACCTTTCAAAATGCATAAAAAGTGTGCAAAATAATTTTCAGAAAAACATTGTTTTAAAACAAACTACCTAAATCATTTTGATTTATTAGGGCTGTTTAAATGCCCTCGTTTAAGATCCAAGCAGCTGTTGATCATACATAATAATTTGTAATTGTAAAATAAAACAATATACAATTAATCATTTGTCATAATATTATTACAGATTAAGACATTGCAAATGAAAAAGATCTTTCCAACTGTAAAAATGACCAGAAGGACAGACAAGGTGTTCATTGTTGTTCTTCAGCAACTGTTGACAACAGAATTGTTCTTTTTATCTTGTATTGGCATGTATGGGATTCTGTCAAACCTAACTGGTCATATTCTATTCATGTACCAAACTGGTCATATTGTAGTCATGAACCTGATTGGTCATATTGAATTTAAGCGCTAAACATCAGTAAAGCGCAGATTATATCCTATATTATTTATCATCTCCAGTGAAACTAATCAGCTGCTTTGCAATGTAACAACAACCGAGGGGCTTTCATTTCAGGGCTACAAACAGTGCCTGTGGACTGGTCAGTCGGCTACAGTGAGCATCAGCAGGCCAGCAGTCTTCTCTCTGGAGACGTGGGCGTTAAAACACCATTAGCCATTTCTCCTCTTCATGCTTCAACCTGAACCCCATAGCACAGATCACAACTTTACCTGCCCTTCCTACTCATCCTTGACCGTGACCTTCACCCTGTGCCAGGCGTTACTCAGAACTCCCCTCAGGTTCCAGATCGGCGGCACTGTGTCAGGCTGTGTGTTGTAGCTGTTGTCCACTGCCTTGCACACAATCTCCAGCTCCTGTGCGCCAGGGGGAAGCGGGGCCGTTAGCTCCCACAGCTTCCAGGCCCAGGCTCTGCCCGGTTGAGGTGAAGGGGCAGGGACGTGGCCCTTCTCCCCGCTCTGTAACTGCGCCACCTGCCAGCTCTGGCCCCCATCCAGGGACACGTCAACACGCACCACCTCCCGGCCCCCCCCGCTCCAGGCGTAGCCCTTCACCGTCACCTCCCCTGCACCGCGGTCAAACAGAGTGCCCTCCGCTGGCTGGGTGATGGCCGACTGGATGGGCAACTCCTGGATGGACGGGGCCGATTTGAAGTCCACAGTGTCCCAGTCGGTGGCGGGGGAGAAGCCCTTGTAGTCATTCTGCTGCCAGTGGCTGCTGCTCTCTTCCTTGCTCACAGTGATCTTCCCCAGCCACTTGACGTTGCGGGCACCCACCGTTCCCGGCACCACCACCCGTACAGGGTAGCCGTGGTCAGCGGGCAGGTCTTCTCCGTTCATCTGGTATGCAAGAAGCACGTCACCGTCCTCGCTGAACGCCTTGTTTAGAGGGATCGATGCCCCGTAGCTGGTGCCAGTCACATCCCTGTCCAGGCCTTCAAACTGAACATGGAACGCCTGCTCGGACATCTCCGGCCTGAAGCCGGCTGCCAGCAGCACATCCCTCAGCTTGGCGCCGGTCCATGTAGCATTACTAATGGCAGCGATGCCCCAGCTGAGGCCCTTTACCGGCTTCACTCTGTTCATCTCCGAGCGGCGGTTGCCGGCACACTGGAGCGTAGCGGTGACTGTGTGCTTGGGGAAGCGAGTCTTCAGCTCTTCCAGAGAGAAGACCAGAGGTTCCACTCCAGGGACACCATCCACATGCAGACGGTACACCTCTGGGTCCACTTGTGGCACAGGCAGATGGTTCCTCTTGAAAAAGATGTCGGATGGGGTGATGTAGTGGTCCGAAAGGATCTCAGGCGGGGGCTCGGCGTTGAAGGGCTTGAGGCTGTTGACGCGCAGGGCAGGGTGTCGCACCGGGTCGGTTGAGTAGGGGTCTAAGGATTTCACACTTTGCTGCTTCAGACGGTCCTCTGCACTCAGCTCACCCACCTGACAAAAACAATGACATAATGTGTGTGCATCTTTCACTACTAAACAACACAGGGAAAAGGACTGCAATTATTGTATAAACATGTAATGATCAATTGGATACAAGTTGGGGGATTGGCTCGGTCAGTCAAGAACATTCCACTTTTTGGTCGTGACAAATTCCTTGGATATGTAGTCATTGTGCTACGTTCAAGAGCGTACAGTGAGTTTTGATGCAGCTACGTTCAAGAGTGTACAGTGAGTTTTGATGCAGCTACGTTCAAGAGCGTACAGTGAGTTTTGATGCAGCTACGTTCAAGAGCGTACAGTGAGTTTTGATGCAGCTACGTTCAAGAGCGTACAGTGAGTTTTGATGCAGCTACGTTCAAGAGCGTACAGTGAGTTGTGATGCATTGCACACTTCAGAAGTCACATCGCTGCTACTGTCAGTGGTCAATAAAGCCAGGTACGAGACAAGCAACACCTGAGTTAGACAAGATGTCTGCTGGTTAAGTAAAAGGTAAGTGTTTGTGTGCTTATATCTAATACCACTAAATACACAAAAAATGTAAGATATACAATCACAAGCCAACAGCTGGACAAATTACAATAGCTCTTTCTCTGTTATTTCCTACTTTTTCTATTTCCAGAAAGCTATATAGACCCTGCCTGCAGTGGCTCAAAAATAATACGCAACACAACCAATGTTTAATGACACAATTAGCAAGATTTACCTCTGTGTTTTAAAAATACTCTAATAGTAAACTGTGCTCCATTAAAGTATGCCATTATAGCAACCGTAAACAAATGTAACTGCCATGCTCTTTCGGTATATTTTCTGACCTTAAGGTCATATTGCCAGGTTTTGATCTTGGTTTATTGTCATTAATAATGTTGTTTCAAGATTACAATAACTACATCAACCAACTTATGCAGAACATACATACATAACCCTACCATCTTCCACAGAAAAGATAACTAAACCCTCCATGCCTACCTTATACTCAGAGAGGATGTCCAGCACATGATCTTGTCTATGAACTGCGTAGAGCGCCCAGAAGGGCTCCAGAGCCCCTCCCGCTGCCAGCAGGATCTTATTCCCGCCAGGGTGCAGGGACACGAACTCTGTGATGTCATAGACGCTACCCTTGTATGTGACCCAGACACCCTTCTCTATGGAGCAGTGCTTGGTGACCTCTTCTTGGGTGTAGGTGGGCATGGAGGGAGACGGCGCTATGGGCTGGAGTGTGGTGGAGGCCGCCCGCTCGGCCTGCATTCAGACAACAACCAAACAGAAACACGCTAAAAATTATTCTGTAAGAAATATTTACTTTGATATTGTTCGTGCAACAAATCTGTAAAAACAGACGTATAATTTTGAATATAAGCCTAGAGAAGCAAAAAATGCTGATAAATACTCATAATGTAGGATACATGTTTGTTACATTTTCTTTATAATAACATAACGGCAGCACAACATCCATCATACTGGTCGTCAACATGCAGCCTGTCCCTCACCTGGCTGTGGTGGAGTTCATAGGCCAGTACCACCCCTGTCCCTGCTAGCAACCCTGCCAGGGCCAGCTTCGAGTAGGGTGCATTTCTGCGCTGGTACTGCCCTGATTCCTGTCCTCCATGACTGCTGCCCCAGCGTGTACAGAGGCTTTCCAACACCTGCACCCTGCGGGAGAGACTAATGTTACAATGCACTGTGAACTAGCACCAGATTACTAACATTGTCACAACTAAATTAGCTGTAGCTAACCTGTTACGCCTTATCAGTTTGGTGGCAAAGCTAGGTGCTCACCCACATTTGTAAGATAGAGTACTTGTGACCAGCACTGCATTTACAGTTGTAAATAAAATTATTCAGCCTGCATTGCAAATTGGGTTTATTGTCAAATGTACAGACTGTCAGCCTGTGTTCTTGAGTATAATAACTTTTTCTTATACAAGGAATGTCATCATGGTTACCATAAGTTGAGAGCTTTTTGTGACCAGGGACCCTCTACTTATGTATACTCCAAACGTGCTATTATACAGAAGACGTGGCACATTTCCTGTTTTGACCACTGTATAAATAGTCCAGACGTTCTTTGATCAAGGCTCTTACACTGACCAGATACTTGTAACTGTTTGGTCTAAGATCACAGATCTGAATTAATAAATAGGATTAACGCTTCATTGAGATCTTTTGACTTCCTGTATCATCCACACTTTCATCAATACCTGAGATAATCTGATTATCAGCAATTGAAACAGCTCAACAAAATGAATGCTTCAAAGGGTTTCCCCAAACTCAACAGAAAATGTAATGACTTCAGAAACTTATAACAACTTCTAGAATTCCTGACAACAGCATAAATATTCAAAACACAAGTTGTCTCAAGCATACCGGATGCAAATAATCAAGGGCTTCATTAGTTGCACCAGGTGTGCTTCAACTGAGACACACGACATACCTGAACTAGCTAGGGGTGTGCTGAGTGTAACGTTAGACTGCATGTCAGAAACATGGCATAGACAAAAGAATGGTCCAAAAAGTTAAGAGACGATATCATCAACCTTCACAAACAAGGAATGGAATACAAAAAGATGTTGAAGGCACTGAAGTTAAGGGAACAGTGGTTACACTACCTGGATGGGGCAGAATAAGGAAGCTATCAACAGCTGCAACCAGATTTCTGAGACGGCAGGTTGTGAAATATGCTTCAGTGACTGCAAAAGACCTCCAGCAAGACTTGGTGGCAACAGGCACTGAGGTTTCAATGAGAACAGCAAGGCGCGTACTAAACGCAAAAGTTTTCCATGCCTGAACTCCCAAGACTTACACCACAAATGAAAAGTCAGCTCCAATATGATCTAAATCTGGACCTTTTCGTCACAATGGATCAGCGGTATGTTTGGAGAACTAAGATTGAAGCATACAGATGTTTCTCGTCTAATCTTGACACTAAAGTGTGTAACTTACTGCGGTTTGCCACAGGGGGAATTGTAGTTTTTAAAGTACAGTTTTTGGCCACGAAGTTACATCGGTGAAAACAACAGTTGTTAATCCAAAGCTGTGTTTGGCTCCCAGGCATTAATAATTTGACTTGCTTAACATAGCGTATATCTGTATCGTTAAAATGTTTTACATATTATTGTAATCAAAGCGGCGTCAAATTTTTAAGAGAAGCTCGCCAAAAATGGGTTTTAAAGATATTACCTGCATTCTAAGTAAACAAAACACTAACAGACAAACATGGGTATACTCCGTGCTCCATGTTTCGTGCTCCACAGACTTTTCTAGAGTGTGCTTATAGCCTAATGGAATAGTCACTGCTCTTACATGCAAGAGATTGCGGGTTCAAAACATGAGAAAGGATATTTTCTTGTGGAGATAAAACAAATTAATTCAATTTTTTTTACTGTTTTAGAAGTTTACAGTATTCTTTTTACAGTTTACACTGACAAAAGTTGTTTGGCAATCTCTAAATCATTGATTTCAATTTCTATTGGCCATAATCCCATGTTGTACTGTAAGCTCCTCACATCCTTTAGGCAGCTTAATCACTAATTACTGCCAAGACAAAGAAGTGAACTCATTGAGAATAAAAGACTGCTAAACACCTTTTCTCAGTGTAACTTGTAAAGAAACAAAATACAATTTTCTGAAAATTTAAAATATGTTGTATTGATTTATTGATTTTGATTTCAAATTCAACATAAAGAAGGACAACATCAATTGTTGAAAACATCAAACAAACGTAAAACTGTTAAATTAAGAGAAAAAATAGATAATTTAAAATGGTGGATTTTGTTAATTTACATAATGAAAAGGAGTTGAAAGAAGTATAAACTTGTGTAATCCTACCCCTTACTAATTAAATCGATATTTACCTAAACTTAATATTATTGTAGAGTTTGACATACATGGCACTACCATGTAAAAATACAGTAATTCATTGACAACTATATACATAGAATCTTAATTGTCAGAACAATAAATAACATGTTCTAATATACAATGCTCAAAAAAATAAAAGGAAAAAAATAAAAGGAACACTAAGATAACACATCCTAGATCTGAATGAATGAACTAATCGTATGAAATACAAAAAAACCTCACACAAAAATTATTAATTGTAATCAAATTTATCAACCCATGGAGGTCTGGATATGGAGTCACACTCAAAATTAAAGTGGAAAACCACACTACAGGCTGATCCAAATTTGATGTAATGTCCTTAAAACGAGTCACAATGAGGCTCAGAAGCCCGTATGACCTCCCTACAACAGCTGTGCATGCTCCTGATGAGGTGGCGGATGGTGTCCTGAGGGATGTCCTCTCAGACCTGGACTAAAGCATCCGCCAACTCCAGGACAGTCTGTGGTGCAATGTGGCATTGGTGGATGGAGCGAGACATGATGTCCCAGATGTGCTTAATCGGATTCAGGTCTGGGGAACGGGCAGGCCAGTCCATAGCATCAATGCAGGAACTGCTGACACACCCCAGCCACATGAGGTCTAGCATTGTCTTGCATTAGGAGGAACCCAGGGCCAACCGGACCAGCATGTGGTCTCACAAGGGGTCTGAGGATATCATCAATCTGTTTCTGACAGTTTGAGTGGACACATGCACATTTGTGGCCTGCTGGAGTTAATTTTGCAGGGCTCTGGCAGTGCTCCTCCTGCTCCTCCTTGCACAAAGGCAGAGGTAGCGGTCCTGCTGCTGGGTTGTTGCCTTCCTACGGCCTCCTCCATGTCTCATGATGTACTGGCCTGTCTCCTGGTAGTGCTTCCATGCTCTGGACACTACGCTGACAGACACAGCAAACCTTCTTGCCACAGCTTACGTTGTTGTGCCATCCTGGATGAGCTGCACTACCTGAGCCACTTGTGTGGGTTGTAGACTCCATCTCATTCTACCACTAGAGTGAAAGCACCGCCAGCATTCAAAAGTAACCAAAACATCAGCCAGGAAGCATAGGAACAGAGAAGTGGTCTGTGGTCACCACCTGCAGAACCACTCCTTTATTGGGGGTGTCTTGCTAATTGCCTATAATTTCCTGTCTGTTCCATTTGCACAACAGCATGTGAAATTGATTGTCAATCAGTGTTGTTTCCTGAGTGGACAGTGTGATTTCACAGAAGTGTGATTGACTTGGAGTTACATTGTGTTGTTTAAGTGTTCCCTTTATTTTTTTGAGCAGTGTAGATACACATAAATATATACCAGTGCCGACTGCTGGTCTTTCAAAGAGGGGAAGCTCATTTTCGGCCAATATCATAAAAATTGTCAATTTATTTATAAGTACATTCGGCCCTATGTTCCTTTTCAAGAAAATGTTCTGTGTCCCTGTCGTACCAACTAGGCGTCTTTTCCAGTGTCTTGACCAGTGTCCTCTCACAGGCCTTGGCCCATTGTGTTACTGGTACAAAAGTGTTCTTGTATTTACAAGTACAATCTCTGAATTTCTGCAAGTTTCTTTTAAAAACCTGATATCTGTTTGAATACAATAACATCTAAAATATGTGATGTCTGTATGTATACAAGAATGTCTACTAAACATTGTGATCAGATCACGTATTGCACAGTAGAATGTATATCTAAGTCTGCAGAAATGCGGACTTACAAAAAGGGTGCTTAAGGGGCTCCAAATGCCTGAGAGAGAACCCTCGCGCATTTGACGATTTGAGAGTGGGACAGCCCTAAGCCCTCAAAAATGCACTTCAAAGTCTATGAGCCTGTGAGTGTGGAAATTGGGATTGGGCCATTAAAACTGTTTGTGCCAATGATTGATAAAGTACACTCAAGGACACAATCTATGTAAAGTTTTGATATTATTAAAATTAACCCTTTAGTTGATATTTTTCTGGTAAGTATTTCAGAAAAACAGGTAATAAACAATCAAATAATTTGATTCGTTCAGCTCAGGCCTCAAAAGGTACAGTCTTTGAGACATTTAAGTTGTTGTGTGCTATGCTTGTCGCAATCCTGTTACAAATAATTTGGAACCTGAAAAAAAGTGTTTTGTTTTTAATATTGTTTAATAAATCTTAAATTTAAAGAAAATCACATTCACATAGACCACTCATTTCATTTTAGAAGACATGACTTGCAATAATGTAAGCAACTTTTAAAATGTATCTTGAGTATTTTTCCAATTGCCACATGTATTTTAAAAAAAACTTATTTCAGCATTTATTTTCAAATATTTGTTCAAATATGTTATGCATATAATCATTCAATTTATTAAAAGCAATAGGTGTCAATGAGCTGAGAAAATAATTTTTAATAATAAAAAATGATATGGTAACAGGGTTGAAATTAGAGTAACAGGGTTGAAATTAGAGTAACAGGGTTGAAATTAGAGTAACAGGGTTGAAATTAGAGTAACAGGGTTGAAATTAGAGTAATAGGGTTGAAATTAGAGTAACAGGGTTGAAATTAGAGTAACAGGGTTGAAATTAGAGTAACAGGGTTGAAATTAGAGTAACAGGGTTGAATGGATTCCATTAATTTTGATGGCAGATCATTACATAAATGTGACAAATAAATACCCAGGACCACAGGAATGTTGTTTAACAATATTTCATATATTTGTTCAAAGGAGGATTAATAGGATGAGCAGGAATGAGAAAAAATGTACATTTAAATACAAACTGGATCTGCTCAACTATTCAATGTACAAACATGAAAATGTGTCAGATTACATACAGTAGGCTGACAACCTGGCATTGAAATGAATGAGCATCTAAAAAATATTAATTTACTATCAATAGAATGATGATATTATAATGTTCAGATTGAATTCCAGCTGCTGGCCACAGTATCCCATACCTCACCTGCGATGACCATGTTAGGTAACGTTCTCTGGGGAGGAATGAGGGTCCTTAAAGGGATACATAAGGATATAAAAACGGTTCACCCCCACTTTATGCATACATTTCACCTGACAGTGGGTCTCATTCACCTCTTGGATGATCCCTGGGTAGATGGTGTGATCGTACACTAGGGCACACCATTTCCCCACAACCTCTGGACTGTGCCACTGCACTTCGCCTGTGCTGTGTATGGAGTTTTCTGTGTGGTCATCTATGCGATTAAAGCTGAACCACCTTGTTTACTTTGGATCTTGGAGATGGGTGGTCATTTTTCAATTGTTGGAGCCGCTTTCTGTCTTTTTCTGCTCGCTGTTCAACATTTCTTAACTGATCTTGTAGTCTTTGCAACTCCCTGTTTAATTTTGCTTTGGCAGCCCTCCTTTTTTTCTCCCAATAACATGTTGCCTATAAGAAACAAACATAAATATATTGTCACTAAAACATTTCACTGCAACAAAATAGACATTGTTAACTGTAACGATATAACCACATATGTACTTTCACTATTGATATCACAGTAGCAAGCAACATATTTGAGGGTAGTTGCCCAGTTATTTATAAATACAGTGGGTAAGGAAAGTATTCAGACCCCTTTAAATGTTTCACTCTGTGTCATTGCAGCCATTTGCTAGAATAAAAAAGTACATTTTATTTATCATTAATGTACACTTAGCACCCCATCTTGACAGAAAAAAACAGAAATGTAGAAATATTTGCAAATTTATTGAAAAACTGAAATATCACATGGTCATAAGTATTCAGACCCTTTGCTCAGTATTGAGTAGAAGCACCCTTTTGAGCTAGTACAGCCATGAGTCTTCTTGGGAATGATGCAACAAGTCTTTCACAACTGGATTTGGGGATCCTCTGCCATTCTTCCTTGCAGATCCTCTCCAGTTCCGTCAGGTTGGATGGTGAATGTTGGTGGACAGCCATTTTCAGGTCTCTTTAAAGATGCTTAATTGGGTTTAGGTCAGGGCTCTGGCTGGGCCAGTCAAGAATGGTCACAGAGTTGTTCCGTAGCCAATCCTTTGTTATTTTAGCTGTGTGCTTAGGGTCATTGTCTTGTTGGAAGGTGAACCTTCGGCCCAGTCTGAGGTCCAGAGCACTCTGGATGAGTTTTTTTTCCAGGATATCCCTGTACTTGGCCGCATTCATCTTTCCTTCAATTGAAACGAGTCACCCTGTTCCTGCAGTTGAAAAACAGCCCCATAACATGATGCTGCCACCACATTTCACTGTTGGGATTGTATTGGGCAGGTGATGAGCAGCACACATACTGCTTAGAATTAATGCCAAAAAGTTCAATATTGGTCCCATCAGACCAGAGAATTTTATTTCTCATAGTCTGGGAGTCTTTCATGTGTTTTTTGGCAAACTCTATGCCGGCTTTCATATGTCTTGCACTGAGGAGAGGCTTCCGTCGGGCCACTCTACCATAAAGGCCTAAGTGGTGGAGGGTTGCAGTGATAGTTGACTTTGTGGAACTTTCTCCCATCTCCCTACTGCATCTCTGGAGCTCAGCCACAGGGATCCTAGGGTTCTTCTTTACCTCTCTCACCAAGGCACTTCTCCCATGATTGCTCAGTTTGGCTGAACGGCCAGGTCTAGAAAGAGTTCTGGCTGTCCCACACTTCTTCCATTCAAGGATTATGGAGGCCACTGTGCTCTTAGGAACCTTGAGTGCTGCAGAAATTCTTTTGTAACCTTGGCCACATCTGTGCCTTGCCACAATTCTGTCTCTGAGCTCCTCAGTAATTATTTCGACCTCATGATTCTCATTTGCTCTGACATGCACTGTGAGCTGTAAGGTCTTATATAGACAGGGGTGTGCATCTCCTAATCAAGTCCAATCAGTGTAATTAAACACAGCAGGACTCCAATATAGGAGTAGAACCATCTTAAGGAGGATCAGAAGAAATGGACAGCATGTGAGTTAAATATGAGTGTCACACCAAAGGGTCTGAATATCTTTTTTAATAAATTTGCACACATTTCTACATTTCTGTTTTTTTCTGTCAGGATGGGATGCCGAGTGTACATTCATGAGAAATAAAATGAACTTTTTTGATTTTATTAAAATGGCTGCAATGAAACAAAGAGTGAAAATTTAAAAGGGGTCTGAATACTTTCCGTACCCACTGTATAAATCCCTTACTAATGATGGTAATTATTAATGTTAACCTTGTAGTTATTACATATTATACCTGTGAAGTAAAAGGTATGCCTATTTCACTGTTAATTGTACAGATACAGTTCCTTTACCTTTCTTAATTTAATATATCCTTATGATCTGTGCTTACACAAACTTGCATTAATCTATAACCTTAACATTTGTTCTGAGCTTGAAGTTCCAGGTTAAGGACTGGATACTCTGGTCTGACTGGAGGATCAGGGCTGACTGGGAACATCTAGTTTCTTTCTAGTTGATCAGTAACCTCCATCAGACCAGCTCCCTCAGCCCTGTCAGCCTGCAGCTTCTTTCTCTAATTTCTCTCATTAACATTTTGACCGTTCAAACTTTATCTGTCTGTTTCAACTGGTAAACTCCTAGTTTCTCACCTGATGGAGCTTCTTTTTATATCCATACATACAGTTCAGTAGCTCCAGGTTTGAAGAGTTAAGGGATATACAATTGCATTATGATTAGGATTAATGTTATGTTTTCACAAAAACTGTTTAGAAACAATCTATGGCTACTGTGAAATTATGATTGTTTTGTAAGTAACTTAAACTGTCACAGCAGTGGAGTTTCTTTACCTTAGGTTAACCTTAGGATAAACCTGAAGTTAACTATTACTTAACAAGCAAATAACGTTATCTTGATAGCTGGTTTACGGACTAATGAAAGAGAAAGTACTGTCAATTTATTTTTTATTTGTAAATGTAAATGATCTGGCCTTACATACCAAAAATACACATAGTAGGAAGCTATCTTCAATCCTGTCAGAAAGAACTACAGAAAGTCTGTCATTATGTGTAATAATGTAGGCTACAACTTTTATAATTTAAATACCCTATTAATGTTAGACCAGCCTCCTTCAGGTCCTAGCGCCAGCCACACGATTGCTCCTGGACCAGTGTGACAATGTTTGGGGAACATACAAACAGGTCAATATCAAAATGTTGTACATACTTCTTAATATTTTCCTATACTGTAGATTTTTTTAAACCCAGCAATTTTCCCTTAAAAAATATTAAAGTTTTTGTTTAGGATGATGTCCTACCTCGTTGCCGATTTGTAATTTTGTCATTTTCACTTCCTGCTTCTCACCTGTAATGTTTGAAGTAAAAAAAATACAGTCACCAAAAAAAAACATTTCTCTGGCTCTGATGAAACCACATAGACACGTCACCACTCATTATCTGAATCTACTCTTTCTAATGGTATAAAAAATTTGCTTCTAGCATGTACGATTCAGGAGATCGATGCTCTCATGCCTACATTTATTTTTTGGGGGGCTAAAAGCTCTTTAGGGGGGCTAAATCATAGCTGGGCACGCTGCTCTCTAACACTGATCTTTTTGCCTTTCTTCTTCCCTGTTTCTATGTATTTCCTCCACTTCTCTTTCTCTTTTCAAGTACTGCTGTCTCATCTGTTTCACACCTGGCACAGTAGCACATTAGCTTTTCAGCAGCACTCAATGGTGTGCCAGAACTCTGTTGAATGGTGAGACAAATCATTGTCCTAGTGGTAATTTCACTAATAGATTGTCTAAAAGCATGCACATTCTGAGTGAACTGAATGGGATACAACTCTGTTACTGTAGTGCAACTCTATTACTTGATTTGTAGTGACAGGGTTGCGAGTAACATAGTTGTAAAAAAAATGAATGTTAATGTTAGCTGTTTTCAGGTTTAGATGCTAGCTGTGTAATGTAGCGTTAATGTCAAGGACAATTTATTTGTCTTATTCTGACAATATGAGTAACAGGGTTGTGATGGTTAGAGTGACACACACAATCAAGTCTGAAAAGATTGAAAAAATATGAAAAATAGAAGAGAAGACTTACCTTTGGTCTACCATGGATGTATTAAGAGAACTGGATGGCGTCTTCGCACAAAGCCTTGTTCATTCCAACGATAGTTGCTCAAAAGCGCATTAAGCAAACGTGGAGCTCCAAAATACCTTCTTTGTTGCGAGGCACAATGGACATGTCCACTAGCAACAGTTTATTTGTGTCGCCGTAAAAACTGGTAGCAATGGCTAAATGGGCATGCACACTAGTAACAGTTTGTTTGGGTTGTCATAGCAACTGGTAGCAACATCATGCCTAGTTTAATAACTCTGGATTCAGCTACTAGTGAATGTTATTTTTTTATCTAACATTTTAAACAAGAACGTGTTCTGGTTGGTAAGTTGATGTACCCCCCCCAAAAATTTTCTGCTGACATTTAGAAGTGTCTTTCACCATGAAAGTCTATGGAAAAAATGTTTTTGGGCCGCAGGGGGTGCAGTTCCACCGTTGGCCGCTAAGCCCATGGTTGCTTCAACTTCCGTCTCTAAGCCTACCCCCCTGTGGTCTACCCATGGTATTACCAAAGGGCTTGATGATGTCATTTCCTCCGTGTCTTTCGACCTACTGTTTATTCTCTTCCACTTCCAGGTTAAATACATTTCAGTAACAGGGTTGCGTGCATGTTGTGGGACACAACCTCAGTGCATAATTGATATAATTTAAAATATGTTGATCATTAAACGAATAGTTTTAACAATTACAAGACACATCCACATATGATGTTGTATGAAACCATACCAAAAAAAGTAGATTTAAAACATAGTTTAACTGTTAGATTTTATATGCGATTATGTCATCAAGAACTTGGGACAGGATAAAAATCAATTTCAAGAGCTATTTGGTATTTCAAGTTTTTTTCTAAAAATATATTTACAGTTTGTCTCAGAACTATGAAGTATAATTCAAACAGAAAGTGCCCGTTTTAGAATTATAGTTATAAATTTCATGGCTGAGACAGAAAATATTCTCAAATTTTGAACTTGTGAGCTCTTGCATCGTAGAAGAAGAATTTACCTGGTACACCATGGAGCTGTATTAATTTCAGGATTTTTTAAATAATGACCGAAATCTTATTATTAAAATTGTTTGCAATGATCTTGAGTGTACAGACTTTGTTCTCTTATATATAACCATTAGTCTTCATCGGTAAAGTGATGTCAATAGAGACAGAACTACTTCATCGGGGATTACGCCAGCGAGAAGGCGGACGAGAAAAACAAGCTTCTATCAAGGAATTACTACAAGAAATCAATGATTTAGAGATTGCCATACACCTTTGGTCAATGTAAGCTGTAAAAGAAATACTGTAACTTCTGAAACATTAAAATGTGAAATTTGTCTGTTTGTTTTATCTCCACAAAAATCCACCCCAGTGCGTAATCCATTACGCTGTATCCTCTGAAAAAATGTGACGAAAAAACATCAGTAATATTTGGTCAAGCACTTGTCCATTTATGGGTAAAATCTCAAAACTTTTGTGAGTTTCTTTTAAAAACGTGACATCTGTTTGAAAACAATAATATAAAAAGTGATGTCTGTTTGTATATATATAATATCTATTAAACGTTATGATCAGATATTGAACAGTAGAAAGTGGGTGCGTTTTCAGACCATTTTAAATGCCATTTAGAGCGCCACTGTCCCTCTGTAATAGTCCATTACATGTTCACTTAATGTACTGTATATTGGCATGGTATTAGTGTCTTAAAATTCGATGAGGAACATCTGTATGCTGAAAAAAATCACTCCACCCAGGGTCAAGCATGGTGGTGGCTCAATGATGCTCTGGGGCTGCTTTGCATCCTCTGGCACAGGAAACCTGCAGCATGTGGAAGGCAAGATGGATTCATTGAAGTATCAGGAAATCCTAGGAGAAAAAGTCATGCCGTCTGAGGGAGCTTAATCTTGGGCGTCATTGGACCTTTTAACAGATCCCAAGCATACCTTAAAGTCCACCAAGGCTTGGTTGCGAAGAAGTCTTGGAAGATGGTACAGTGGCCATCACAGTCACCTGACTTTAACCACATAGAAAGTTTGGAAGAAGGTGGTTGCAGCACACAAACCCAAGAATATTACTGATGAGGAATGGGCTAAGATTTCTCAGAAAAGCTGCCAGAGGCTGCTGTCTGGCCATGGACCTCATTTGCAGCAGGTCATAACAGCAAAACGGTGCTCTACTAAGTACGAAAATGCTTGCCATGAAGAAGTTTAATCATTTTGAGACTGGAGAAGTCATTATCAGAATTTGGGGAAACCACTTGAAGCAAACAGCTGATAGTCTGTACATTTCAACAATAAACCTGATTTGCAAAAAGGGTTGAATAATTTGGATTACCACCACTGCATGTTACACTTGGAAGGTAGTGCAAATATACTGGAATAGATCCTGTTGGCAGTTTGGGCTCCCTATTTATTACACTGTAGATGTGTAAATATGTTAGAAGGTTTCGATGGTCCCCTGGTAACCCATTCAGATGGACCCAAAGTCACCTGGTAACACATTTAGATGGTCCCAAAGTCACCTGGTAACCCCCATTTACTCTAGATGCCTCTCCTGCTTCATTACAGTCCATAAAAGGAGTTAGAGGTCAGCCAAACTGGTAGCAAATCTTATCAATAAGGCAATAAGTCTTAACTAAACAAAGGGGGAGACATTAAGTATTACAGAATCTGTTTGATAAGGAAGTCATTAATTATCTCTGATACTGCTTGGCAATCATAAACCTGGATGTGGGCAAGTCATTTACATCAGTCATTACTTTGTAATTTAAAAAAAAATCTCTATCAAGGGCACGACAGAGGAACAAGACTAAGAATATTTGGGACACACATAACTGTGGAAGCCAACAAAGACCCACTAACCTAAACTTCACCCAACTTGGAAACATGGATGCAAACCTTCCTTCTCTGACCTTTGACTAGACATGACTACAATAAACTAAACAATGGCTGTAAAACGGGACTATATTAAACTACACTATAGCTCTAAAGACAAGACACAGTCCAGGTCTGCCAGGATGGTCATACCTATACTGATACAGAGATAACAATTACTTGTTTTTATTTAAGGACATTCACATTACTTTTAACATCAGTGTTAACAAATCCAACTTATATTTTATGACTACCTGTATAATAAGTGACAGTCAGGGCCGTTTCTAGCACCGGGGCTGACACGTTCGCTTGGCAACACTATATTATGCCGGCAACATAAACTCAGATATTACTTTTTTTTTTAAATAGCGCTCATAATTCATTACCATTATTTTTGTTAATTCAGTGCATAGATAGTTAGTGGGTCTATGTTCATGTGTTGCTATAATTTGTCTATTGTTGGATAACACAGACTCCAGTGAATGTTTTTCATATGTAATCGTATGTAATCATGTAAGACACTGACAATATACAATCAATATTCAGTGTACAACATATTTGTTACAGTTTGTAATGAAATAGTTATTTAAAACATGTTAAATGTTTTTTTATCACATACACCTATTCTTTCTTTACACACAATACAATTGCATTTGGTTACAATTCACTAAGTTTGTAATGAATTCACAATGATTATTGCAATGTATTAAAATGAGCGCTATTATTCTGAAAGGAAATAATTGGAGTTTGTGTTGCCGACATAATATAGTGTTGCCAGGCAAACGTGTCAGCCCCGGTGCTAGAAACGGCCCTGGTGACAGTAGTGAGTATCTGTTCTCTTTTATGTTTTCCTTACCTTTGAGTCTTGAGAAGGCCCACTCTGGTTAGCCCTTTACACTGTCTAAGGAGCAGCATTGCATCAGTGTCGCTAATATATGAGGGAAAACAAGAAGCAATCATAAAAACAATGCACACATTCCATCATCACATACATACACACACACACACACACACACACACACACACACACACACACACACACACACACACACACACACATTTTTTTAGCACTGCCGAGGAACAGGGGTCAGCAGCCTTTTGGACTGCAGAATTTGTTTTACGTCATATTTTCATTGTACTGAGGGTACGCTCTATTCATTTGTGATAATTTCAAGCACAAGAATGGCACCGATACTCATCTAACAGAGCAGTCAGATGAATTTACCATAACTTCTGATATTCAGGGTTATGACTAACCACAGCAGTTTGCAAGATGTAAGGACAACTGAATCTTGCAAACATCCAGTGACTTAAACGATTAAGGTGATGAAAAGCTGCATGTGAATCAAGAGCTGAAGGTTGATGTCCCATGGCGTAGACAATTCACGGCCCATGGAGTCAAGAGAAAGGTTGAGCCTACTCTACTGTCAGATAAGACTGGAGATCTGTGAAAATAGTTGACTTTACTGTGACAGCTCATGAAACCAGAAGCAAATATTGCATTATTTGGTCAGTTGAGTCACTTTTCTTCTGTGTCTACAGTATATGCTATATGTCAAACTATATATGTCCTGCCTTCAATAGTGCCAAATACAAACCATAAGTTGTGTTCCGTCCCAGGAACAACGCATATCATTTTTTCACATATGAATATAAGCCACTGCTGGCACTCTACATACTGTTTGAGACTGCCCAGGGGAAATGTAGTAACTGGTTTATATAGCATGTACAGTATTCACAACTAGGAAATCACCTCGACCATACTCTATAAAGCCCCACTCTGTTACTGATTTGTATACAGAAAAGCTACTGTTATGTTCAAGGCATGTGTCACCAGGTAAAAAATCCAGACCCATGGTTTGTAATGCTTCCATATTGTGAAACAGCAGGTTAAAAGTGCCATGTGGTTTTAGGCTACTTCGCAGGGAAAAGAGGGTAATTCTGGGGACTTGTTTGGTATATTCTGTTTGGAGATCAACACACACCATGTATACGCTCACTATGTATATACGCTGTCATGTATTCTGTTTTAAGTGACTTTAGTACTCACATTATGACTTTAATATTAACACCCTTACGATTAGATACATGGGAACAATACACTTTAATGTTATTTTTACAAAGTATTTCTTCTTTTCTTAAAAAATATTCACACCATTGCAATTTGTAACAATATTTTCCTTTTTAATTAAAATTATTGTTTTTTTAAAGAAACATGCATTTTGTTATTGTAATTCAATGAATTATTAATTTATTCATCTGTAAACATAACTGATCTGATTAGTCAAAGAGCTCAAATTTTTATTGTATCATCCTACAGAACACTTTCCCTGGTGGAGTTATACTTTTTTAGATGGCGACTTCTTGGGATACCTACTGCTGAACCGTTCTCGGTATACTATGTGGCAGATTGTGCAGGCTTCTTTAGTTTAGCTGGTAAATGTTCTTAACCATACAAATCAACTTTCAATGACATGGGAGGATATTTTGTTGCAGTCACATCATAGGCAGTTGACCACAATTCCATGAATCACACATTGCTTGATGATACTGTAGACTGTGCTAACAGTCCTGGGAGACTTTAAACCAGCAAGCCAACGATCCTGTTGTACATTAAATAAAATGATCACCTTAAATAATTTACTCAAAAAATACAATGACCCATGCTAGAGTTTAATGTAGTGCTCTAAATCTCTCCACTCGAGCCTCAGCTTGGCTTCTTTCTGTGGCCTTCCGCTCAGTTACCTTCTACAGCAGTCTCCTTAACATCTGCTTCTAACTGTTCTGTTCAATAAAATAATACCCCCCCCAAAAAATACTTGAGTCAATAGAAATGGCACATTGTTAGTTCACTTAAAACAATAGCCGCTTTCCGACCGCAGGGATTTTTGCAGTTCCTAGAACATAACGTTCCTATAACCATTTTTTTCTCGTGTTCCGATAGAAGAAATTGCGGGATTATTTAGTTCCTCGCACTGCCGTTCCTATAACCTTTTTAGCTCCTACTCCAGAGCAGGGTCTTTCCATTTTCCCTTTTCCCAGGTCCACGTTGATT
>JACXGM010000724.1:31101-66017 GCA_016801145.1 Umbra pygmaea | reverse complement strand
ACAATTCCGCCACTGACCAGGAAAAACCTGGTTTAAAGTCAGTGGCATGTTATTCATATGCTATTTTAAGGGCGCATGCTTAACCATAATGTAGCATGTGCACAACGCGCATTCACTTTGCTCCTCTCATCTACACAAATGCAGCAGTTCTTTATTATTGCAAAACATAATTAGAAGGGAAAATATTTCCACACAAGGAAGTCATTTTGATGTCCGAAAATGTGAAAAATAGGTATACATCTGGTGTACACATTTACTCAAATTATTCATAATGAATTATTTGCACTGATATACATCAACCTCAAGGGAACCCATTCAATCAACAAGTATACACACGTAATTTGCGATGCTAATAGTAAAATCACCAATGTCTTTACTCAGAATTACTCAGGCTCAAGCCACAATTCATTTATGGCAACTTTGCCATGAGGAATCCCACCTTGGACGGGTGGCTGTGAAGGGGACAACAGTTATCTGTTAAATACATGGTTAATGATGACACAATTTATGATGCCAGCAAGTGCATAAAATGCTGTTTAATCAAAAACACACACAAACACGCAGTGTAGCCTAATTGAACGAACATTTGGCACATTGAAAATGCGCGTCAGGTGTTTGGATAGAACAGGTACACTACTGAAGTCGCAGCATTCGTTGTGGCTTGTATTTTACGCAACATTTCCATGAATCATGGATGTCTTGATGACATTAATTAGGAAATATTAGAGGACTTCAGGAGACGTGATGTTGAAATGGGTGCCAGCCACTTAAATGTCCAGAAATGCAGAACGGGAGTGGAAAGCTTATTTGACAGAAGAGTAATCTTGGTCTAATGTTAGACTACATTGCAAAAATATTACCATGCATTCATAACCTCGTGATTCAGTGAGAGTGAGTCCAAAACATCGTAAAGTAGGCTTTGTCTTGTGACATTTCTTAATTTACATTTTGTAAAAAGAAATATAAATTGAAACTCGCCGTTATAATAGCAATCCGCCATGGAACAAGCCCGCCTGCTCTTAAAGGGAATGTGAGATGACGATCTGATTGGTTTATTGCACGTTACGCCCAAACCACACCTATGACTAATGAAGCTACTTTAGACCTACCCATTTTAGATATGCGTCGGGCGCAAGAATAATTTATTCCGCTGGTAAAATAGCAACAGCGCCCGGGACCCTCCCACAATGTAACTTGCGTTTCGCGTTTGATACTTGCGTTTCAGATCGTTAAAATAGGGCCCATTGGCTCAAACACCACCCTATTAGCCATTTATATTACGATACATTTGTGCAAAGTTTATGAAAGCAATGCACTATATGGGGAAAAAAGTGTCATTTTGGATGCAGGACAGTTTTTTAAGAGCTGTGGTTTTGACAGGACATAGGCGGAGTAGTCCAGCTCAGAGAGAAAGAGCGATAGAAGGAGCAAGAGAAAGAAAATAAATACAGAGGGAAAATGCACACGGTTGCTTAACAACCCCTCGCTGACATTTAGAAAAGCCACAGCCCGGGCACTTGATGATGACAAATGCATTGTAGGAGCACACGCACGCACGCAAGCACACAAAGACAATTGTAATGTGATCTCACAGAACTCTAGTTCTTCAAGGATGCTGAAGAAATGACCAGAAGGTGACATATTGCTATGTTCCTAACAATCCCCCTAAATGGATCTGATAGGGCCTATTCTTCCATCTAGCAGCCTTGTTACACTGTCATTTTCCATTCACAGTTAGTTCAACTTCCATATTCTAGGTCAAAATACTGCAATTTCATATGGTTAACTCAGTAGTATGCAAACATTGCTCTATGTAGGATAATTGATCCTCCTCACATTTGTAGCACCCCCCCGCAAATAAGATTTGGTTAATGCTTCTGGATTGTCCACATTTTAACTTATTTGGATTAGAAGTGGTTGTGGTCCTGAGACGCAACGTAGATCCAGTTACCAGAATATGTTAAAAAGTCATAAGCATTTCATTCAATCACTTTCATAATAAAAATGTTTCCCCCAACGTTATCACCGACAGGGGTTTAGCAGGAGTGTGATGATAAAGCGCTGTAACATGCATCCGGGTTGCGGAAGCATGCCCTACACTGCCTAACTTTATCCAATCCCCCGAAAAGTCATTTCCTGTTCTCTGCATGCTCCAAGGACATGTGCAACCGTAAGGTTAAGATGGAACATGGCCTGCATACTGAGTGAGGCTAGCTCCACGCAGGGGACTTCACCTGGATCCGGCTCACTGTCAGTCTCCACTTTTCCCCTGTTTATGGTTGACATAGGCCCTTGTACTTCAACCAACCGTTGCCCCGACGTACATGGAACATTACCCCTAACAGTCACAGTTTGGTCCCAATGCTGTATTCAGAACAGCAGCATTGTTCATGCTTGAAGATGTAGGCATACATGTATATTGGTGACGTAAACTGTGAACTGACAAGCAAGATGTGGTTTGTGCTAGCTCGTTGGTTCTCAAACCGCTCCTCTGGGACCCACGGAACGTCCGGGTGTTGAATGTACTCTGGAGCTGGCACACCTGATTTCAATTGTCGACCCAGGGCTCAGGTGTGCTTGTTCAGGACTACTACAGAACAGCGGAACACTTGACACTCCTGGGGCACTCTGAGGGGAGTTCTGAGAAACAATACAAGCGGCTTTCACATGGTATCATGTCTTGATCTTCTAGTCTCCAGACTAGTCTAACTCAGATCTCACTAGAATCTTGCTAGATTTCTCAGTTTGGGGTCTTTCATTTTCTACCTATTACTTTATGCCTTTCTTTGTGTCTCTCCTTCCCCCTCTCTCTTTCTTTGTCTCTCTCCTTCCCCCTCTCTCTTTCTTTGTCTCTCTCCTTCCCCCTCTCTCTCCTGTAAATATGAAATAGCATAAGAAACAGCAAAGGAGAGACCTCACCAAACATTGTCTTATAACATCCCACCTTAGATGCACACGCACGCACACACGCACACACGCACACACGCACACACAAACACACACACACACAAACACACACACAAACACACACACACTGTTCTCGGGAAAGTCAAAGGTCCAAAATTCCAATTAACCTTTACTTTAGGTGCTCATTCGCTAGCCAACAGACACAATACCAATATATAGACAATACTCCACGCAGGCTTGGTAGATGACCTGCATTTCTGACCCTGGCTGTGGAAGCAGCTCTCGGCTTACTATGTTGGGGAGATGGAAAGAAAGCGAGCAGGGTCGCCTGTCTGCATTGAGTAAAATAAATAGAACATGAACATTACTGTGCCAATAAAGGTAATACTTGCACTCCAGTCACTGTTGTGTTTGTCATGACCCACACTAAAAAGATCCTCTGATGCTTTTAGAGTCAACTGCTTGACACTAAATGCAAGTGTAACAAGTGTCACTCCGCCCCACCCTCAGGCACAAACCGGCCTTCCTCTGTACACAATGATCACTGTCACATAGGAAACAGTGTAACCATCACCCTACAAATCCATGTCACCAGCGAGGAAAGGGAATAGCCTACTTCCTGGTCTTACAGTGAGTGACGTAACCAATTGAAATGCTAGCAATACCTCCTGCTGAGATGTTGCTAGCATTTACCACACAACCGTGAGTAGCCACATTTACCCCACAACCGTGAGTAGCCACATTTACCACACAACCGTGAGTAGCCACATTTACCACACAACCGTGAGTAGCCACATTTACCACACAACCGTGAGTAGCCACATTTACCACACAACCGTGGACCCAATGCTAATGTTAACCTTTGATACCCTGTCACTGAAAGGAAGACCTGAGTCTAGTTTATGATTTGCGTTTATTTATGTCAGGGAACATGCACACACTCTGCGTTGCTTCCTTTTGCAAGATATATAGTTAACAACTTAGCTAGAAATAGATGGAAATCATCTTTGTGGGAAGTGAGAAAAAATAAACAATACAAATATAATCACAACATCTAATCTAAAAGAGGAAAACTTTGATGGGCATTCAGGACTTACTGAATGTTTGTTGCTACCAGTTTGCCGCACAACAACAATAATAATCTAAACTAAAACCTAAATAATGATAACGGTTTGCATGTCTGATTTTGATATACATTACTAGGGCGTTCTATACTTTATTGACGAAGGAGAGAAAGTGTAAAGGACAGGAGGAAGTGTGTTGATCAAGCATTAGACCATAATGAAATTCATTTGGCTGCTGTACCTCTTCACCTAGGACACTGCGGTTGTCATGTTGAAGCCATGTTTTCCATTCTTTGCCACGGTTCTGAAACGCCATACCGTTAAAACAGAAAATCCATCTGAAACAGTTGCATAACATAATGCAAATACAAAAAAATATACTGTAGAGGGTGAAAAACAGCAGCTCCTGCAGGCCTATGCTATAGTTCCTGTTGCGAGTGCTTAGTGTGTGGGAGTAGCAATGAAAGTGCCTGTGTTTAAGTTGCTGCTAATGAAACCCAAGAGCCTCACCCCCCAAACAATGGACAAGGATGTTAGCTCCATGACTGTGTGTTCTGTTGCACAGTTCCTTGTTGTTAGGTGACAAAGTCCCTTTGGTGCATACACAATGTACACAACACAGGAGCTTACAGTTACAAAACGTGGACACAGACTCTCAAACACATTCAAGTCAAGAGAATAAACTCCTGGCTGTGTACACCTTAGGGAGGCCTAAGCCCATTTAAATGGAAAGGGAACCTACTAGGCAATGCACACTGTCAGGCTTGTCAAAGCCTGTGATGAATGAAGATAAATCCAGCCCACCTCCCTCTCCCTGTCTCTCTCTCTCCTGGAGAAATGCTGGAGATGCTCGGGCAAAACAAATGAAGGTGTGAGATGCTAATCACATCACATTTGGACCATCTGTGCCTTGGCTAAATCGTTGAACCTGGCACGTTTGGCCGGCTTCTTTCAGCTGCCCGTTGTCAGTACATTTCATTAAATTTCAGGACTAACATCAGCTTTTTTGGGGCAAATTCACAACAGCTAGAATATTGGAACAGCACAGTGCTACAGGTAATGGCGTCCAGCATTCAGATGTTTTCATACTGAAGGTCTCCTTAAAGGCCAGCTATTAGTATGTCTGCTTTTGTGATGGAAAAGAAGACCGAAACAAGCCCCTTATGAACACTATAATCATAACATGAACATATAACTATTAGCACATGTATTTGTGTCCTAAATGAGTTCAGCTGAATACGATTTTAGGTACAGGTGGGCCATCAAAATTTCTGAACTGAATTAAAAGAACAGCACAATAGAGACACACATATTTCAGGACACGTCCATACACAATCAATCATATTGCCATATACCACCAACTACACATATTTTTACTGTGTACAAACCCAGAGATCCTATTTGTATGCATTTCATTAAACCAAACTGTTATTCAATAATTTGCCATTAGAGTTAAACCATTCCTTCTTGTAGCAAGTATGGTAATACAAGGCAACATTGTTCCTGTATAAAGCATACAGCTCCTCTTTCACAATGACAACCTTGGGTTTGTGTGTAGACAGCATTGATTCCTTTAATTAATAGAATAATGAGTAGCCTAAAAAAAATACCAGAACTATTACGGCCCTCTGCGATGCAGTAAATAGCAATACTGAAGTGTGACATAGATCAATAAAAGTGTGCAGGGGATATGATGTGATCAAATCAAAAATGGCCTACTTGACTGAGCGACAGGGTAAATATGATTGTTTCTAGACGAGGTTAGTTACAATTGAAGCGTCCTGGCTTGTGCACATCAGATCAAAAGATTTACTAGCGACTGAAATGACTGCCCCGGAGCTGTGTGGAAGAGCAGATCAGCTCAATCAGGCTGTGCAACTGAAAGGCAGTTAATGCTAGGAGAGAGAGGGTCACATTACATATTCTACAGGCATGCTTGCTTTAGATTGGATGAAATTGATGAAAAGGACCTTCATGTCAAATTGTACGTCCATCGGGCTCTAAGGGAATTCTCATCACATTGTCGTCAGCTGAAAATGAAAGCTCATCTGTTACAGTCGTCACTTTTTTCCTTGTAGTAGCTCGACTCGTTATCATCATTTGTTGACATTGCTTTCATTATACACGTTTCTTTATAGTTATGCTTGGGGAAATTAGCACTGGTCAGAAAGAGAGGACGAGAATGAGCTAGTTAGAGACAACAGCACACACGACAATGCTCTGCTGCATCACAGGCTGATGTCTAAGCAACTCAGCCCCGGATAAAACAACTCCGCCCACTGTTCTTCAGTCCTACTGCAATTCAAATGTGTAGACACAGTATAGTAAAAATAATCATAACCTTAAAGTAACCTTAACCCAACATTTACTGTAACCGTAAAATATAAATCAAGTATTAAGATAGTTACTTAAAGTTGGTAAGTTTTCTTAATATATATGACATTTTATATTGTATACATTCACCAGACACC
Organism: Umbra pygmaea; assembly: GCA_016801145.1. Taxonomy (NCBI): domain Eukaryota; kingdom Metazoa; phylum Chordata; class Actinopteri; order Esociformes; family Umbridae; genus Umbra; species Umbra pygmaea. Next base: position 59,575 of record JACXGM010000724.1, on the reverse strand, counting down.
TGACAACAAATAGCTAACTCACACATTTTAGGTAACTGGTATGTTCAGGCTGGACAGCTTGGGCTTCTGGAAACCTGCTGGTTACTAGTCAGGTGCTGGGCCACTTTTGGCTTGCTGCAGCCTCCTGAGAACTTCATAGTGAAGTGTAAATGGACTGGATTTATATAATGTTTTTTTTCTGACCAATGCCAACAAAGCGCTTTACAGTGCCTCACATTCACCCATCCATTCACTCATTCATACATGTTGTCAGCCATGCAAGGCGCCAGCTAGCTCATCGGGAGCAGCTTTGGTTAGGTGGAACACTTGGTCAGGTGGAACAGGGGATCGAACCACCAACCTTCCAATTGCTAGTCAACCTACATGAACCACTGAGCCACTGCCGCCCCACTTGTAATGAATACAACTTGTAATGAATAAAAGTTAGTGTAATAACAGTATTTTAATTTGATTGATTTATGAAGAAGAATGGGTAGAGTTTCTTTAACCTGGCAGAGTTGCTTGACACTTGGAGGTCAAAGTCTGCCTGGGACTTATTGATATTTTGGCCTTTAAAAGGGTATTACTTTGACCAACAGTGAAGTGCCGTATAGTTTTGGATTCAAGATTAACTTGAATATGGCTACATCATGAATAAACAAAATATAACATTTTTAGATATCAACATGTGTTGTCACATGAATCCCCCAAAATATAGAACTGTATGTCTATTTTTTAGTATATCATGGATAAATGCATGTAAACTATGGCTGTAAAGTCTATATTGGCATGCCACCAGGGGATGTTTGGGGGACGTACAAACAGGTCAAGTTCAATCTGTTGTACATACTGTATTTCTCACTATTTTATATAAACCCAGCCATTTCCCCCTTACCCACTGGTTAGTTTTGTGCATGATGATATCCTACATCATAGCATATTTGTTATTTTATCATTTTCACTTCTTGCCTGCAATGTTTTTAGTTAAAAAAAATAGAACAACCAAATTTAAGATGCGGTAACTCCAGCTCTGATGGTCCATGTAGACAATCCACCCTTCATTGTTTGCAACATAATCTCCTTTGTCCAACAATATCAAGTGAGCTTCTAGCATGTACGGTTAAGCTTTGACCGTGATCTTCGTCAATTGACTATGAAGGGTTAAACATCAGCCTGTGAGGCAGGCATATTTCAGGGTACCTTTGTCCTTTCTGTGAGATAACAGGACAAAATCCAAAACAGTGAGCGAGGAAGAGAAAGGGCGATGGAGAGGCGAAGATGTGCACAAGGCCAAAATCCGACAGAACCAGATGGCGCTCGGAACAAGTAGCGCCTGAGGCGCTTATCTCCTCCCCCACAATCATTGGCTTGAAAACAGTAAGGTGGAAGGCCTTTACACACACGAGACAGGCCTGGATGCCTCTTCTGGTGTCTTCATTGGTCTGGAGATCCTCTGGGAAAGACAAGGAGAAAGATGTTGGATGCTAGGTTGGAGCTGTTTTTTAGAGCGAAGAGTAAGTTGAGTCAAGAGGGGCAGGGATTTAAGAAAGAGGGAAATAGGGCGGTAGGAATGAAAGGGACATAGAAAACTGTTGTCTGCAGGCTGCATAAAAGCAAGATTCCAGTCACCCAAAAGACTGGCTTTTCAGAAATATCTACGAGCTATGGAATAACTTAATAATAATTATGTCAAAAACATCAATATTGAAACCTGTTTAGCGAGCACATCTTTTTTCTTTCCCACTCTGAGAACTTGCTCTGTGAAAAAAGAACAAAATGAGAACAAAATACATATAAATAAGTGCGGGAGCATATTGGAAAGAAGAACAATTATAACGGTCAAAGAGAACACCACAGCCAGTGAGTAGACATATAAACATCGAGAACAAATGGTTTCGTTTATGTGAATGGAGCAAACCACAAAGCAATCAGTGAGCCGCCTCTTCCTCCCCTTCACTGTGTGCACGATGGGCCAGTTATTGGCCGATATCAGGGAGCAAACTCATCAATCAATCACACATTTAATGGCCCGGTCAGTTTCCTACGCACAGCCTACACACATACGCATGTATAGGCCTACGCACACACACTCACAACCACACACGCAGGCTGAAATTAAATCATAAAAGTCATTCCATTAAATTGAACTGTAATTCAATGGCTGTAATCATTCAGAAAATTAAAGCGAAAAAATCTCTCATTCTGATAGTCTCCTGTCCCACATGTCAAATAATTCTGCACCATCAGATTGAGCTCAGCCAATTCAGCCAATTTCTTTTATTGACTTTGGAAAAGAACCACTTTTGGAAAGACAGGCCAAAGACACGCACTTCTGTAACTGCAACCTGTTTCTGTGTTAATTAGCATGACACCAGTTCAAACTGTATATGAAACATTCCTACAATTTCAGATATACACATGTGTGAAATACACTTCTGCATGGATGGCCCTACCAGAAAACAAACTGAATGTATTAACATGGCAAATGTCATGCTCTACACATTTAAACACTGAAGCATATTATACTAAATATTACTAGGAAATACATTCTGATATTTAAGCTACAGTATCTTAACTTAATTTAAAATGTGCAGTTCTTGGCTATGTTGAAGACAAAGAATATGTTGACTAGATTTGAATCCTCTTGTTCACTCAGGGTATTGGCTGTTGATGAAGAAAAAATGTGTACTAAACTTGAATAGGTATAATATATATATTTTTTCAAATAAATCAACATAAAAATTGTTGACGCACATTTGTTACTTCAGCACACGTTTCTACAGACCAAAACATACAGAATGAAATTGGACCAGAACGATGGAAACCAGTTCATCCACAGATCATCTTTCTCATCCAAAAGCTAAATACTGAAGGCAATAGCATAAATGCTATAGCATGTTAATGCATGTGTAAGTACTATAGAGGATATGGGCTTCTGCCAGACGGGTGGGGAAAGCAACAGGGGGTGTACAAAGCAGTGGGGTTTAGTCCATGGACGGTGTGATTTGGTATCTGGTCGCCTGTCGCTTTCTGCTTATAAGCTGGATGACTTTTGATCCCCCAGTAAGCTCCTGCCTCCATGGCTCTCTGTAGGTTGGGTTGAACCATACTGTGGTAACAACAGCACCTCTCTACACATATATTTAGTTCAAATATGGTATTTTATTTTGCACCACCCCTACACTGTTATTAACACCCCTGCAATCACCAAATACATATACTTTAAAGAAATAAACAAAGAAAAAGTTGGAAAATAAATGCATAATGTGTTATAGACAAATGTGTCAACATCACAATCTTACTGAACACTTTATGGGGAAGGTAAAAAATGCACAGTGGGATGAGAAGGAAGCTAAAAACTAAATAATAAATAACAAATAAATTAATAAAATATATGTTGGTGCCAAAATGATACATTAAAAACATGGAATGCCCATAGCACACATTTTAACATGTACGCATAACTCACTTAGCAGACACATCAGAATCCAACAACATCCCTGAGGTTGCCCAGGCCATGCTACACAAACTATGACACACATGACCAACAACTGAAATGGAACCAATGAAGTGTAGAAACAAATGAAATGATGACAGCAATGGATGATCACACAACATGGTGCCATTTCAGAATGGGTCAAAGCTATGCCATCTTCTTGAACATGGCCCCTGGCCGTCCTGTCAATCTGGATTCTCTGCTTAGTTTACCAATATAGCCCGCATCTCATAGATTCTTCACAATGCGGGAAAATGTTGGTCTAGCCAATGCTTGCTTTTTTAATACATTCACACCAGGGAGTGTATGGACAGACACTTTGACGGACGGATGGATCCCCTCCTCCCTTCACCCAGAGCCGAAGAGAACGCTGTCTGGTTACAGTGGCAGCTGGTCTTCCAGTCACTTAGGCCTGTGGCTCCAAGCAGACACCTTGTCTCCCTGCCACTAGCATCACCCACACACTCTCAATAGTATTTTTAATGTTACCTCCTTGTGAAATCCTTCTAAGAAAGCATTTCTGCACTTTGAAAACCATTCGAAATGCCGGTGCCATTTTGAAAAAGTCTAGGGAGGAGCGAGTTGTACGAGGAGCTGAGGCAGTGTTTATTGAGATGCGCCCACAGTCTGCCCTACCACTGTACAGGGACAGAGTAATTTCCTGCTACCCTTGCAGCCTTAATGAAAAGGCCCAGGCCCCTGGAGACGGGAAAGGGGCCATCAGGATGAAAGAGACCCATTGAAAGAGCCTCAGAGTCAGATGCAGGGAGTGTTGTTAGCTTATCTCCTCCTGGGGGTTGTTTTGATATGGATCATATGTGTGAGGATATGACTCTATTAAACAGACAATCTGCAATTCAAACAACAACAAATCAGACTTCCCCACCTGGCTATGTAATGTAAATATGAACTATTAAAAAAATTGATGCACAAGTCTCAGATTTAACGGTAGCATGGCACGTAAAAATATATAAATATATACTCCATTAATGAGCATAATATTATACTGTGTCCAGCACCTGTGACCTGTTATTCTGTGTCTTGTACATACCATTTGTGACATTCTTTCCCAAGGATATACAATTTATTTAAATGATACAAGAGCTCCCTGGATGCAGACATATTTTACCATGTACAGACTGTGTCTGGAGCAACCTGTTGGGAATTCAGAAGTAAAGCTCATCATGCTTCATAGCAAATGAACGACTGTTGGACTTCAGGTTTGGGGTCCATTACATTTCAGTTCTGTTCAGTTTAGATATAAAACAAAACACAGATCAATCATTCTCTTCATACTTTTTTAATGGAGAAACATAGTGGCAAGACATTTTTTGTGAAACCTTTACAATTACCTGGATAAGTTGCATAAATTGGTCATAAACTATGATCTGATCTTCATCTCTTAAGCTACATGTATATCCAAATCAACTCCACACTGAGCACACGGAACATGAAACAATGACTGACAGCTAACTAAACACAAACCATGAACTACATTAAATACACGTGATAATGGAGGATTAGAAACTGGTATGTATCAATGGTTGTCCGACCCAAGCAACTGAATGGTGAAATGTAGATGTGGCAACAATGAGTCTGGTTATGTGGTACATACAAAATGGTGGGCTGGAGCAACCATTAAAATGGCTCCATTATTCTTTGAGGTTGTGTGGCAACAAGTAGAATTGGTAATATTATGAGGGTGGAAGGAAGAATTAATTTAAATGTAAATTTTAAATATTTTTTATGTTTTCCTGTCTATGTAAAGCACCTTGAATTGCCAATGTGTATGAAATGTGCTTTATAAATAAACTTGCCTTGCCTAAATATCAGCAAATCATACAGTGTCCAAACAGTCAAGACACTGAAAATGAAAAGAAGTTCTAAGAAGAAAATGATCCAAACCATACCTCGAAATGTGACATGATATAGGAAGGATATACATGTACTTGAATATTACTGCAACTCTGTGTAGAGATTTTGGATCAACACTGCATGCAAGGAGACCCACAAATCTGTCTGAGCTTGAAGAGTTCTCCAAGCAAGAGTGGGAAAACACCAATTGAAAGATATGTTGGTGGCTACAGAAAATGTTTTGAAGTGGTTAAACAAACATGGCCAAAATTATCGCTATGCTTGCATTGTATAAAAAAATGTAACCATTGGCCCTAAACATTTTTAAATCAAACAATCTTTTGTCATCCATACAGGTATGACTTTGCAGTGGACCAAAACAAAAATTGTTCCATATTCTATCAAGATATTCTAAAATGCCTGGACAATGTCAATGAAACCTTTTAGAAAATATATAAAATCATTGCATTGTAGAGCTACCTCAAGCAGGTCATTATGTCTTTAATTAGTATCACAGGGAGCATACTGTACCTCAGAAAGCACCCATAGATGGATGAGAAAAATAAATTGGACCATTCAGAAGCGGCCTTCTATGAGTCCTGATCTAAATCCCATTTAACATGTGGAAGGAATTGAAACTCCCAGTTGGGAAAAGGCACCCATCAAACCTGAGAGGACTGGAGAGGTTTGCTCAGGAGGAGTGGGACAATCTACCAGTCTAGGAGTGTAGAAATCTCATTCAGAGCTACAGACAGCACTTGGTTGCAGATATTGTCTCCAAAGGCTGTGCAAATAAACAATGGTTTCAGGATCTTTGCTATTTTCATTTGTGTCAGTATTTGACGTTACCTCATTAACAAAACACAAATATTCTGTTATATTTTATGGAAAATACAGAATAGTGGATACCTAATACTTTTGTCAAATATCTTTGTTGTACTTAGTTCAGAGAAAATGTTTAGTATTTTTTACATGGCAGGTTGATATATTTTTGGCCATGCAAGTGTAAAGCGACAGAGTGTCCAAACTTTTGCAAATGTAAATACATTCTGTAATCATGTATACGCATGTGCAGAAGTGTGTCATTTTTCAATTGTACCATGTTGAGGTCAGCTCAACTTCTGCTCATATAACACATTTTTTTCAGGTGTCAAAATGTAGCGACAAACACATGACATTAGCAATGTATCTGTCTGCAATGAGAACATTTGAAGAACATTTGCTTGTCTCCTTGCTTTTTATTTACAATTTGTAAAGCAGTCCTTACACAAACATGCCATTGCTTTATTTTCTCCTAAGTTCATAACCTTGCTCTTCAAGGACAACACCGTCCGTCATTTACAATTTCTTTGAGCAAATGCTATAGAAGTGCAGTGCAATCAATAGACTTATATTCCGAGGCGATTGAGGAGTTTTTAAAATACAACATTTTCTCTGGCAAGGCCAGATCAATGTTGAGTTCTGTATGGAAGTCTCACCCATTGTGTAGAATGCCTTTCGAAATCCGAAACTTACTGGCGCATACATGTCAAATGTGATACATTCATTGATGGTTAATGAAGGTTGTATAATTTCAATTTTGCCATGCTATTCCCTAGTGTAATGATTGCAGTAGGATATTGAAATATTACTTTATGGCACATTCAACTATCCCCTTGGCCTCCCGCCTTCATGAATATGACAGATAATGATAATTTCTCAACCAAAATAATCATCATCTTCTCAATGAATCCAATGTCATCATACGTATCGCTTCCAACCAACCATTATCTACCCAAGGTTGGTGCCAAAATTACCAACTCGATGCCCGGAGCATTCTGAAAATGACCACAGTAACAAGTGACAGGAAGAGAGAGCGACAGAGAGATAGTGACAGAGAGAGAGCGGCAGATGGAGAAAGTGATAGAAACTTAAAGAGAGGGAGAGATGTATGTAGAGAAAGAGAGGCAAAAAGGCACTGGCTTACAATGGAGAAGACTTCAGTTTTTAGGTTGAAATAGCAGCTTCGACACACAACCAGGGCTATTGTTGGGTGATATATTTGGGTTAGCCCCACTTTGCTGCCTCAGGCCAAAGACCTTCAGACCTCTCTGTAGAATGTGATGAGATATGTCCCTCAGGACCTTGTGGGTCAAGCCTAGTCTATAGAGTTCCACAATGGACCACTGTACACAATGAGACTTTTCCCCCGGTCGACTCTGAACATGTAATTGCTATAATCTAAAAAAAAATTCAGACAGCATTCTGCTCAGGACGTAGTGGAATGCTTGTTGGGAAAGAAAACAAAACGGGAAAGAGGTTGCAGTTCAAAGGTTGGTTTGTAATTTTGGTGCCTTTGTCTAGCCTCTCTATGCTTTTTTGAGTAAGAAACGATTTTTAATTGTCTACTATGTGTAGACAAAGATGTCGAGAAAGCAGGACTGAGAAAGAATATCACAGAAAAACCACATGCAAATATGTATGTCAAAACTGTACAAATGCATGCACTTGCATGCCTCACACACAGGCACACTCACACACACACACACTCACCAACACACACACATATGAAAACACACACACACACACACACACACACACACACACATACACACATGGAGGCAAGCGGACGTTCTCACAATATTTTTCATTTCTGTTTGGACACTGTTTCAAGGGAGATGCTTTTGTTAGCAGCCACATCTCAGCATGCTTTCCAACACAAAGTAGAGAACCACAAAATTGGTTATGTTCCCTGGGTGTGAAACCATTTATCACACGCATCTGTACGTGAGCTGGCGTGTTTTTCGAGAATGCTGGCTTGTTTGGCGTACCTTTCTAGTGTGTCATTACTTTTATAGCGTACACCTTTCAGTGGTGTTTGTTCCACTGTGCCACTGTTTGTTATATAGGTGCGAGGAGGGTATGAAGCACTTAACCTTAGCTGGGTAGTGTGGAGTGTAGAATGCAGTCAAACCGCAGTCACGTTAGTGGAGTCCTGTGCACCCCTCCGGTGAAAGGGCACTTAAACGAACGTGCAAACGCAACCGACGACACATGTACACAACACACACTCAAGCTACAAACCGGAGAAGGCCATCTAACCGACGGCGGATGCACTGACCGAACCTGTTTGCTCTGGCGTGAGGCCACCATCAAACTTTCATGAGGCAAGTCTGGGAAAGGTAACTCTGCCTGACAGTGCCTCCTGCACACTTTGGTCCTATATGCACTTGGGGGGACGGGGGACGAGCACAGGTGTTGGGCCCGGGGATTGTTTGTGCTGCACAAGCAGGGGCCCTGTTTAAAGAGCTGCCTGCCACCCGAAGTGCAAGTACAAAGAGAGGCGCCCCAAGAGTCAGACTGTGCTGTATTCACCTGAGAGAGAATGAAGGAGACAGAAAGAGCCAGAGTATGGAAGAAAGGAGGAAAGGAAAATGTAAGAAAATTAGAAGAAAGAAACAAAGACAAAGTAAGATGTAAAGAAAAAGACAGAAAAAGTCAGAGATATAGAGAGCCCATTCGAAAAAGAGAACACAAGAAGAGAGCATTTCTGGAAAGTGAAACACGGTAAACAGAGAAAGCGCAAACACAGAGGGGTTGGGGCTTTTTGAGGTGTACTCAGGTGCCCTCTGTGTGTGTATGTGTTTGTGGGTGTGTTTGAGCGTGCATGGCTGGCAGCTCGCCTACTTTATTCACGTCGCACAAGGCATGTCTGGGGAAGGGAGGCGAGGCGGCGCAGGTGCACTCGTCACGTTATTGTGTTTGAAAACAAAGCTGCATCTAATATCATCCTCACCGCTGTCTGCTGTGATGGAGTCCGCCTTTGACACAGAGATAATCCAACAGAGAAAATAATGCTGGAGTTGCAAGACCTGTACTGTATGCAATGTGTGTGTGTGTGTGTTTGTGTTTGTGTGGATATTTACTGTGCAGTTCACTTCATATCCTGTGCCTGCTGGTGGGGAAAATGACAGTATATCTCTGTGTGCAAACAAAACAAAATATGACTTCAAACATGTGAAAGCGGGAGCAGTGACACACACTATACTCTATTTAAACATCCAACAGCCTAGCCCTGGTACAGCTACTTGTAACAAGCTTAGACCTTATTGCTCTCATTAAAGACAGACAGGTGGAATTAATTTAAAAAACAACATTTTTTTAATGCTCTATATAGTTTGTTGAGCTGTCGCTCATACCATAGGCATGCCTTTTGAATTACCAAAAGCTACATTTATATAGCCGGGCTTGTTTGCAAACACAAGCCTGAAGCTAACAGAGCAAATTGACGAGAGGAGTGGGGGCGAGAGAGAGAGAGAGAGAGAGAGAGAGAGAGAGAGAACCGTGTGCACCCTTTGGGAAAAAAAAAATGTTTCTGAATGAAGGGGGGGTAACAGTCAGTATCTGGTGTGGCCACCAACTGTATAAAATACTGCAGTGCATCTCCTTCTAATGGACTGCACCAGATTTGCCAGTTTTTGCTGCGAGATGTTACCCCAATATTCCACCAAAGAGCGGGTAAGTTCTTGCACCCTCTGATCCAACTGATCCCTGGCATGCTCAATGGGATTGAGATTCGGGCTCTTCACCGGCCATGGCAGAGCACTGACTTTCCTGTCTTGCAGGATATCATGCATATAACATGCAGAATGCCTGGTCACATTGTCATGCTGGACGGTTATGTCAGGATGAGCCTGCAGGGTCATTTAACTAGGTAACTTGACTAAGAAAAGGTTAATTACAGCAACAGCCTGGGAGCAGTTAGAACGAACAGAATGGCAGACGTTTCACCATGGCAGTCAAATGATTATCGGCAGACATTTCACCATGGCAGTCGAATGATTCTGTGACACACCACCCCAGACCATGACGGACCCTACAAATCCATCCTCATTCCTTCTATGATAAACGCGAGTCCGACCATCATGAGACAAAACTGCAACTTGTTAGAGATGAGCACTTTTTGTTATCCTGTTTTGGCTTAAGAAGGTGGGTTTAATCTTAAGATTGCGTTGTGCCCAAAGGTGTTTGTGGCCAAATGGTGACATTGTTGCTGGTGATGTCTGGTGAAGACTTACCATACAACAGGCCTACAGGCCCTCAGTCCAGCCTCTCTCAGCCTACTGCTGATAGTCTGAGCACTGATGGAGGTATTGTACATTCCTGGTGTAACTTGGGCAGATGTTGTTGCCATCCTATATCTGTCCCACAGGTGTGATATTCGGATGTGCCAATCCTGTGCATGTGCTGTTACACGTGGTCTGCCAGCGCTGTGACCCTGTAGCGCTGTCTTAGGTGACTCAGAGTACAGATATCTGCATTATGGCCACATCTGCAGTCCTCATGCCTCCTTCTAACGATTTAGGAACACCGACAAATTATTGAATTTTGTCAGTATTCCCCTTTAACTCCTGTCACAGATTACATTTGTGATCACATTCCTGAAAATGGCTAAGCCTCTGGAATGCAATTACTATCTGTATTTTTTTTCTTGTCAAACTACCACTTCTATACCTTTAAATAGCAGACAATAAAAGTGGATTTGTTTTTTTCCGGTCTTCGTGTATGTAATGTGAATCGGTGCAGAGAGGGTAAAGTGGACCAGCCATTGATGAGAGCTTTAATCTTATTATTCACCATTTCCTCTGCTGCTTGTGTCAAGCATTAAACCTCATTTCCTGCTCTTGGATTTTATTTGGCTTCCTTATTTTTTTTTTCTATATGCTTAAAAATATTTATTTTTATATGCTTAATATACATTATATATGTATATATGTATTTATTCAATATTTTTACCAGTTTCTGCAATCAGTGCGTGAAGCCTTTGACTGTACAGGAGAAATCTAGGATTAAATTCACAACATAGCACTGAAATCCAAAATTCAAAATGAGCCTCACTCCTCCCTAAAAACGAAAGATAAACCAACAGTTTGGAAGAAAGAGATAAGCTTGTCTCACTCAAATATAATGAAATAATTAGGCAATTATGATCTAGTGTGTTATTTAGAGTGCAGTGTGTGTGTGTGTGTGTGTGTGTGTGTGTGTGTGTGTGTGTGTGTGTGTGTGTGTGTGTGTGTGGAACTACTTCTCCAGTAGCTAACTGGATTGTCCATGATTGCAGATTATCAAAAAACTGAGCTGTAAAAAAATAAGTGCTTTGGCGAAAATCAACACATTCTTCACAATCAGTGGGTGCTTCCTCATCTGATTCTCTATAATACACACCATCTTTGACTTGGATACACATCTCTCTGATGAATAGTAGTGAACTTCATTTTTGCTGATTTATTTTAGGGGGATAGTCTTTTTTAATGACAGAACAGTGTGAAGCAGAGCCTGGAGAGACAGGCATGTAGGGGGACGCAGAGATCAAGGGCACAGACACTCGAACCGCCATCATCTGGGCACGTGTTCCAGAGTGGGGAGCCACTACACCAACACAACATAACTTTTCTAATTTCAGTTACAAATGAAACAAAATGGAAGTATGTCCTGGTCTCAAAATATCCCTGGAGTAATATCACCTCAGCCTAAGGTTTGGTAATAAAGGATCTGGCAGTTTGTTTCCACTATGATTCCCACTATGCGTGTAAGACCCCGCTGACACATTCTGACAATTTAATCGCCGGGAACCAGCGCATCTTGAACCTTTTAGGAAATCATCAAAGGTCAATGTAACCGTGAGATAAACCACGACAGCTAGAGCAAATGTAATGCAGGATTTGAGGCAGAGTAAGGTCACAGAGTCTACATGACAACTGCACAAAGTACTACTATCTGCACTACAAAGTTACATTATTTCAGCACTTGAAAAAGGTCCATTCATGCCCAAGGCACCTTTATTGCTTTCTTTGTGCACTTCTTTAAGAGTTACATTAAAGGTCCATTTTAATTAATAACAAAATGTTTGTGACCTATTGAAATTACTAACACAGTTCAATGTGCATGTGGTGTGATTATTATATGTGGTATGTACACTGTAAAAAATATCCATGAAAAAACTGTAGAAAGTACTGTCAAAAAATACCAGTGGCTTTTCTATTATTTTTAACAGATATATTTTGCAGTGTACATTTTCAGTACATCTAAATATGTACTTAACATTGTACGGCAGGAGTATTTGAATTAATAATATACCAATGTAGTAGCAATTATTTTGTAACATTGTTGATGGTAGTTGCCATTCAAATGAACATCATGTTTTGAGAAACTTTGCAGAAAAGATACATCTTAAAATATTTTAAAAAGAGGAATTTAATCAAAGCAAAGTATTGATTACTGTAGTTATCTTTGAAGGATAATCCAGATCTACATCTGAAAATGATACTAACATAATACTGTAGATTATGTACTATACAGCATTGAGAACCATTTCTATGGGATTATACTGTACAATACCTAACATCTTGCAAATATCTGAAACAGATTGATTGATGCCATACAATTTGTTAAGGTGTGTGCATCCATAGGATATTTCAAAGAAGTGAGTTCCCACAGCATGTTCCTCACACCACTTTTGAATAAGCATTTTGAAAGATATTTTGAATGGCTAATGTTTTCAGTTGTCCCTAAATTGACTGAAATAAACTCACCTCACTGCAGCTTCTAAATTCAGGGCTGTGCTATGGACCTACTGTACAGTATAAGGTAATGGTAGCTTGACTGCTTATTACATCTGGCATGTCATGGTTATGACTGTTGTAGTAGTTATGATTGGTGATGTCATGGTTATGACTGTTTTACTAGTTATGATTGGTGATGTCATGGTTATGACTGTTGTAGTAGTTATGATTGGTGATGTCATGGTTATGACTGTTTTAGTAGTTATGATTGGTGATGTCATGGTTATGACTGTTGTAGTAGTTATGATTGGTGATGTCATGTAGGGTGGATAGATGGATGGATGACAAAATGCAAGATTATATATATGATGGATGATATATGGATTGTGGATTACCTGGTTAAGGGTGAAAATAAAAATGCATGGGTGGGTGGACATAGAGGTGGAAAGGTGAATTGTCTTGGCTAGAGGGGTTTTAGTTTAGGCTAGCGGAGATAGAGATGGAGGGAAGGAAGTGAAGTCAGGAGTCACCCTGCTGTATCTTCTTGCTTTTGTCCAGCAAGCGACTGTTAATCAATGGAGCTCTATCGGTCTGGAAAAGGAGAGAGAATGAAGAATGGATGGATAAAGGAAAAAGAGATTATCTACTCTGTCCCAAAGACAGACGACACAACATTGATTCCATTCTATTGGCCTCAGGAAAGGGGAATGTTAGGATTGTGAGAGATGAGTCCGAGATACTCAGAGTCACTCATTAACATTGATGAAGGTTTTAATGGAGAAGATACGGCGGGACAATAGATCCAGGGGTTTCTTAAGGATGATCGATGGACAGGTATGTAGCCATTCACCTATCCCCTACTGACCTTTCCTTGGCTCTCAATGATCCTCGGTCATCCATTGATTAGGAGCGCCGAGGCTGATGGTCGCCGGTCGTCTCATTGTGCTTTTCTCTGGAGTGGATATGTGTGGCAAGGGGACCATGCAGAGGAACCAGCCAAGGTTGACCGATTTCGCCATTTTCACCCTTTACGGTGTTAATTACCGTTTAATTACAGGCAAACCCGTTTTGAAACCGCTCGTGTGCGTCTGAGAGGCAGATTATGCATTAGTGAATGGCTGCATGCATGAACCTCTGTGAACTCACTCAGGGCATATTAGTCAGGGTACGCACTGTAGCAACACGTTCCGCGACAGGAACTGAAAACAGCCATTTGACTGTTTCAGGTTTGCCTCCCAGTTGTCTGTTTGTTGGCCAACCATGGTTTTAAAAAACTACAAAAAATACATATAAAACTACAAAAAATATATATTGTGATTAATATATTCTGAAGCCATGGAAAGAGAATAAATGTATATTTAACACAAAGATGAACAAATGGCAGACATGGGGTCACCATCTATTAAGGAAACATTGACGAGGCATTGGGCAAGCCAACAGACTGAGCCGAACATGCGGTGCCTCACACTGTTGCTAGGAGGAAAACCCCGCCAATCATCTGAATTGAGCGTAGAGGCTGTCAAAATACAGCGAGCGAGGGAGAACAGAGAGGACTTGGCGGCGCCTGTCATCGGCTGCAGATTAAGGGAGCAAGGAAGCGGATAGGGATGACAAGAAGAAACAAGGGTGAAAGGAGAGAAGAGCGCAGAATGGGTGGGAACACGGGCCAACCGTAATGGGAATGTCTAGGAGACGAGAAAGTGGAAGAGTCACAGTTGAAGAAGCTTACAGAAACAGACATACACATTACCCACCCTTTAGCATTTGCCCTAGTGCCTGTACATACTGATAGCCCTGCTGGAGTAGTGGCAGATAGCCTCACAGTTAGAACGTCTGGCCAGTAAATTTGATCAAATCCAAGAGCCGGACAATAGCGGAAAATCTGTCTTTCTGTACTTAGTTAATCTTCCATCCCCCTGTAAGTTGATTTGAATAAGAGTGTCTGCCAAATCATAATAAGTTAAAATAGTTTACATTGAATTAAAGTTAGATTATTGAACATTAGGTCCATTCTGACAAACTAGGATAATTAAAGGTTACCTATACATTTAAGCTTTTAAAAACTGAACATGCAGTATAATGGTTTGCTTATTCAGGCAGGGAAAGGTGTTTGATAAATAATGTGAAATGTATTTCTACATAACTTGAGGTTTTCGATATCTTAAAAATATAGAGGATATGGGAATATATAAATTATGTAATGGAGAGATAAAATAGCACTAATGAGCAGATGAAAAGCAAATTGACAAGTGGAAAGCATATGTTGTAATATTTGTTAATATATATTTTATTCATTTACAGGTCTGGCTAAATTATTGTTTGGTAACTAACTGTGTGGATTCTTGATTATCTTAGTATCTTAAGTCAAACCTAAAACAACATTTAGCATAAGTAGTCTAAATATTTATTTGTATCAATCAAACATGTAGAAATACAGTATCATTGAAACAATATAAGTTTCCATTTTCCTCTCTTCCCAATTCCCACTAACCCTGCCCTGACAGCTCCCCAACTCCTTGGACAGATCTGTGGGATGATGAGGAGTGTGCACATGGTTCATCCAACCACATGTCATACGAGAAGTCACTGGAGAGTGACTTGGTAGGATAGATAATCTGACTTATCTAACCCAAACCCTGGACAGTGATATGCCAATTTGCACATGCAGGAGGTCCAGACAAAGTCAGAGAACCCATAGTCAGGCTCGAACCACTGATTATCGTGACAGACTATTTTTGATGCTAATTTAATAAAATGACTTCAATAACATTTCTTATGTGCTACTTGTCTATTCATGTTTACAATGTCTTTAAGTCTATTCCTTCTCATTTTTGTTAAAATGCAACTTTCCCAGAAATTACCCAGTATACTCTTGCCAGGACGTTACATTTCTCCACACTCATCTCGCCTACATTAAACCATCTAAAATCTGAAGAATTGCAAGTCATGCTGAGAACTCTGTCAAAACACAAGTTGGGACGGGGGGATTTGGAGACTCAGGTTAAAGTTGGCTGAAGTCTCCACCTCCTTCGATCCTGCCTGCCTGAGTTAAGGGGTTTGGCATCATTCGCTCAACTAATTTAAGCCCTGGAATAAGTGCATAAATAATTGCAGATGGGGGAGTTTGGAACTTGAGTCAGGGACTCGCGGGGCGGATTTGTGGCTGTAGCTCTTAAATCCCATCCTAATACTGTCAGACTCATAAGCCACGGAAACGTGTAGTGTCTCTCCGTCTTAGTCACTGTACGCATTCCCAAAGGTCAGCATTTTCTCTAAATGGTGCACAGTTTTTGACCAAGATGTATTAATTAGAATGGTTCAAATTATGTCCCCCTCGACGGTAAATTGTGTAACACTTTTTCTGTCACATTTGCACAGTTCTGATAACCTGTGTTATCTGTTAAACCTTTGTAAAAAAAACATGTCATATTTGTATTTTATATAGTCCATGAATTTGGATAGAACTGAACTGAATTGAATGTACAGTAGGCCTGTCAAAACAAAGCAGTTTAAATAATGTGCTGGTATAAGTTCTATTTCACATTGTATTTTTTGCCCATTCATCACTCAATCCCTCAGTGAGTCAGTGAAGTAGGAGCCAGAGGTTTGGTCATTACTGATGATGACCTTGGAAATATTAGGCTTAACTACATTGCTCAAGGGAGTTGAAAGACAGATTTATCACTCTGTTTGCGTGGGGATTCGATCCTGCAACCTGTTGGTTATTGGCCTGACATTCTTAATCGCTAGGCTGCATCACATTAATTAGATGAGCCATAATGGAATTGAATGACAGTAAAAAAAAACTTCTGTCCAGCATTCTATAAAAAAGACAACGCACAAATTAGGTTGTGAAGTCAATTGAATGAAGGACACTCAGTCACAATAAGATCGCTCTATCTGTAATGTTGCTCCATTTAACATTGTGATGTGACAGAGGCCGTGTACAGAACACCCCTCTATTTCCCATGGAGTGCACATCCAATGGGCCTGGTCAGAAGTAGTGCACTGCTTGGTTAATAGGACAACATTTGGGACATAGTATCCTCTCTATAATTAGCTCACTTAAACTATACGGGCCTCATTTCCTGTTTCAGAGGAGCCCCTAACCAGCCAGTGCAAGTAACACGCACAAGTCCATAAACTTTTATGGAATTTTCCAGCCCATTGAGTCCCACCAGGGGATCAATTGTCCAGGGAAAGGCTGGGATTATTATTAAAACAGCAATCTGGCCTTGTTAAGAAGTAAATAGAGACAAAATAATAAGCATGGTCAAATGATGCGTGTGGAAGTCAGTCAGTAAATACAAAGTGGACGTCTGCAGGTGTACAGGAATAATTTGGGGAATGTTGACATTGTTTTTAATAAGTGGTGTATCTCCTGACTCTGGACCACATGTGTCCCAGTGATGGTGGTTCGAGCCCAGGCTTAGGCAGTGCCCGTGCCCTTCCTCTCATCCTGTCACTAAAATAAATAAAAAATAAAATAAATAAATAAAAAATATATATATATATTGTTCTAATTATAATGGTTGAAGTCCCATACCCAAAGAAAATTGTGTTTCCCCAGTGGGCATTATTTTCCCATTTCTGCTCTTGTTCAATATGAATGAATGGAAGTGATTGTAGGTGTGTAGCCAAGGTCCTGTTTAGCTTACTTGTTTAGAAAACAACTTTTGAGGAAAGCAGTAAAGATGGTAAATCAATAGCACATTGCATATGGCCAACCATTACATTTACATTGTATATTTAATGTGGAGTATTGCAAGATCAATGGCCCTGCATATTTAAACATGTATTTGTAACAGTGTCTTCGATCATGTTTCTATTCTTAGGGGCCCTGAGCCCATTACCAGCATGTCGGGGAATGCCCAGGGGCTTGACATAGTTTCTTCTTACCCTTTAGATTTCATTCCTTTACATCAGTAGTAAACATTGGCTCTGATAAGTGATATTAAAACCATTGCCAGTGCAGTTCAATATTATGGCATGCTTTATTGGAAATGAGAGTGTGCATTACACATTAACATGATACAGCCACAAAGTAATGTGTTGGGCAGGAAAATGCCAGCATTTAAATTGAGTTTCATTGCAAAGGCCACTTTCCTGCTTGAATTAGGTTCAACAAATATTTAATTTCATTTTGATTAAATATCCTGAAAATTAAAATGTAATGTGTAACACAAACAAGTTTAGGAATTGCCTGGGATTCTATTTTTTAAGTTAACTATTTCAGAATGACCATGTGATTTGTAATGTCTGCATGAATGGCTGGTGAATTATGTGTCTGCAATGGATTTATATCCACCCACCCTGTGAAAGCCTTAGATGTGTCTCAATAGAACGCTCATAGCATGATGCAGAATGACAGAAAGCTTGCCTGGGCCGTCCCCTCAGTTGAACCCAATGCTACCAGCTCAATCAGAAGAAAGTTAAAATCAAATACAGTTAGTTTCCTATTTACCCCCTCAACCAACTCACACACTCCCCCTTTCACCTGCATTAGTATTTCATCAACAGGCATTTAGGCAAAACATTATATATATATATATATATATATATATATATATATATATATATATATATATATATATATATATATATATATATATATATATATAGCATCTATACTTGTGTAATTTGCATCTGTAGTGTTATTTTCGATGGTTGGGGAAACCAGAGCACCCAGAGGAAACCCACACAGACACGGGGAGAACATGCAAAATCCACACAGAAAGGCACGGGACAACTGGGGTTCAAACCCAGAACCTTCTTGCTGTGAGGCCACAGTGCTATCCAATAGGCCACCATGCCTACCCAGATTGGTGGGTTTAAAATCCACCCCCCTACCCCACCATGCCAACAGACACTGAACATCTTAATAATCTCTAACCTCGGCAGAATCATAACAGTTATTTCCATTATAATTCTTGATTACTACCTTTTCCAAACCCTCCAGTTGTATGCAAACGTTTGGGGACCCATGGGTATTTTATTTTTACAATGAATCTTTCTGTGAACAGAGGTTTACCTGCCCCCTTCATAGTACAAAGTGAAACATGCCACCTTTCTGTAACATTTAATAAATGATTATGATTTATTTACATTAATTTGAGATTCATTTTTATTTACTTATTTCACCTTCAAAACATGATTACTAAGGCCCAGCAAGGTTGATTGACTCATTTAGGTGAATTTAATTCCAGTGTTTAACTATTACTCTGTCAGTCTCGGATGGTTGTTCTATTTGAAGCAGATGTCTGAGGACTTCACAAAACAGGAGAATGCTATAATTACACCCTCAATGCTTCCAGTTTGCAAAAAAAAACTGTATGAAAAAATGTCAAGAAATTGAAGTTCCAAACCAAAACACAATCTGGAAGACCAAGAAACATGACACAGATTTGCCCAGAAACTGGATACAGTGGCATAACAGAACACACAGGTCACTCAAAAATGCCTTCAGAACATTTTAGCAGAAGAAAACATTTAGTAAAACTTCATCACAAAACTGAGCGTCTAAAGTATGCAGAAAAAAACTTTGAAGAATAGAGCAAGAGTGAAACTTAGCTAGAAAATACCTTGCCAACTATTAAGCGTGGGGGGTTTATGATTTTGGAGTTTTGTGGCAGCCAGTGGAACTGGTAATATTTGCAACTTGTTAATCAACAAATCAAACAGCCAGTCAGGACTTTAAAGCAAAATAAAGGTTGGAAATTACAGCAGGACAATGAACTGCATGCGATTGCACCCAATATTTATTTTCTCAGCTGCCAAATTTCTGCAAGAAAGAGTGGGGAAAATTTCCAAAAAACAAAAATAGAAGTTTGGGAAATTAGGTTTCACCAAATACTAATGTAAGTGACGGGTCACCCAATCATTTGCAAAGCTATTCAAACTCATAAACTAAAAAATAATTTATAAACCAAAATGTAAATGTAACCCTAAATCTATGCATGTGAGCGCAAACAAAAACATTTCAAACAAACATACTGTATGCTTACAAATTCAAGGAAATAATCCACATGTTGAATTACCCCATTCAACATTTTAATCTGTTTTATTTTGTGGCCTGACTGAGATATGGAGAATTGTTGGCATTGAAACAACTCCCCCTGATGCCACCAGGCCTGCTGGAAGTTCATTACGGCCTCATTACCCCCTGTCATTTGCCAGGTTCCTGTGACAATCGTGGCAGGTGGTGGCCGACAGGGAGGGCTGTTTTAATAAACGGGGTAGATATGTCTCTACAAGCCTCTCCAAGGCTTCTATTCAGACATGGCTCTGGTGCTCAGTGAACCAACTGCATTTAAAAAAGGTTTGTGGTGTGTTGGCATTGTGGGTATAAAACACAAGGTGATTTGTTACAGAAGTAGGCTTAGCGATTGCCCTTAGTTCCCACTAACTTTCTCTATATTTCCTTTTCATGTAATTTCCTCTAGCCCTTTTCACTTAACAGAAATTAGGTGAGAGAAAGACAACTCAGGTGGGCAGTTTGCATATGACATAGGAATGCAAATATGAACCTAGATAGACAATATGGTTATATCTGGGCAGGCATGGTGGCCTAGTGGTTAGCACTGTGGCCTCACAGCAAGAAGGTTCTGGGTTCGAACCCCGGTCGGCATGGGCCTTTCTGTGTGGAGTTTGCATGTTCTCCCTGTGTCTGCGTGGGTTTCCTCTGGGTGCTCCGGTTTCCCCCACCATCAAAAAAAAAACATGCAGGTTAAGTTCTCCAGTCAGTGCCCCTGACGAAAGCACTGGCATAAATCTGAAGTTGGTCCCTGGGCGCTGTAAATGGCTGCCCACTGCTCCCTTGAGGGATGGGTTAAATGCAGAGAAAGAATTTCGCTACATGTATGTGTATGTGACAAAATAAAGTACCTTACCTTTACCTATCTTTGCTGTTTAAGGCCTAATGTAATTGATTCCACTTTCTGAAATCATAGACTGATCACTAATAAAAATGAAAAAGATACATGATGTTGAGATCTTTATATTAAAGGAGTGCTGTTTTACTAACCTTAATATCATATGAGGTTACACATTTTCAAAGGGGGCCACACTTTAATTTAAACGTGCAATATGTAATTTTTGGCCGCCAGGGGGCTTTCAATCAAACAATAGCAAAAGATGTACGTCGGGAGGTTGCGTGGGATCATGGGTTTTGTTATCGTCGTCAATGACAACCTTCCAATCTAGCGTCTCCGGCAGAAAAAATGTTCACTGACAAAGGAATATATTGTTAAAAAAAGTATAACTTCATTCACATTATGTTTGGCGGCTCCCTGGATCTTAGAACAACTAGAGCAGTCACAGATTATATGACGCCATTTACGGGCGACAAAATGAAACGTCCCGTGTCTTCGAATTATATTACAAATTACTCTGGATTTGAAAGTTAGTGGAAACATTTAGGATAATGTAAGTACACAACTAAGAAATATATATAATATATGTATAGTCATGTTTGCTTTTAATGCAAAGTATGTATTTTGTTATTGTTTTGATTGATATTACATATTGTACCTTTAAGGAAAGCCCATCCTGTACTACCTTACCAAAATCTCTCTGTGTGCATCTTCTTACTGCATTTGTGGAATACTGCTTTTCAGATTGCCTCATGGCTCCCTTTAAAGCAACCACTTTCTTGTACATTATGTTATATAATGATGGATGATATATGTTATATAACATATAGTACACTATCTTTTTGTTTAATAGCTAACATTATTTAATAAATTTAAATTTAAATTACGTTAAATTAACTTCAGCTACTTTTTTTCCATCTTTTTTAAAATGTACACTGATTTTGTAACATACAGTAACTAGTAGAACAAACTATTTTGGAACTGAAGCCTTGCCAATAAAACGATAATTGACTCAAACATACATTATGTTGGTTGTGTTTTGATGATGGTATTGAAAAAAATTAAAGAAAATATACATTTTTAAATAATAAAATACAATGTTCATTACTTTATGTTGTTTTTGGATATCTCTGGCTGCATTACTATATGAAGCATTGGTTATTCATGGGAAAAAGGTATATTTTAAAATAGAGCACATTATATATATTTTGAGGTTAAAACATAATGATAAAACATAATGATAAAACATATCAATAAAACATAACGATAAAACATAACGATAAAACATAACGATAAAACATAATGATAAAACATAACGATAAAACATAACGATAAAACATAACAAACTCAAGGTCAGATGGCTCAGTGGTTAGGGCGTCAGACTTATAGTTCAATTTCCGACTGTGCCAAAAGTCCATGTGCAAGGCACTTAGCATCCAATGGGATGTCCATGTGCTTTTGTAAGTCGCTCTGGATAAGAGTGTCTGCTAAATGGGTAAAATGTAATGAAAAATGTAGTTATAAATGAACCTGTGCAATTTCTACTAGTGTACGTTTGCTAATGTGGTTGTCAGTCGCAACTGTGGTAAAAATGGGATATATACTATGTAGCCAAACGTATATGGACACCTGACCATCACACCCATATGAGCTTGTTGGACATCACATTCCCAAACCATTGGCATTAATATGGTGTTTGTTTTACATCTTGGACTGGGGTGGACTGGGGGGGGGGTTGTAATTTAGCAGAGAGATGAATAAACGGTCAAAAGAACAAACGCACATATGTATTTCAGGCAGTGCATCTGAAACACATTAAATTGTTTATTATTTATCTCATTTGCATGTCTGACTTTGTAAAGAGTAACTACGGGGACACACAACACACACACTTTGGCAAAAACCTACACGCAGACACACACAGACACACACACACAACCCTAAGAAGAGTATGTGTCAGTTCTGAGCCCCGTGACTAGACCAACTTCTTACGTACACTAATAATCCTCTCTGGCTCCTGAGTCTTTTCATGCCCTTTGAGAACCCAGAGGACCTATAGTAAAAAAACAGAGGGCAGCCAGTCTACCAGGGTACACACTCAGTTAAGGGAACAGTAGGATAAAGCACGGTTTAATTAAACCGTGTTGAATGCTATTCAAGCAAGCCTTCCAGCCTCTCAAACTCCCCCAGATTGAAAGCTCATCTCTGGGCTTCTCTGTATCTAACCAGATGGGCATGCTAGCTGTTAATGCTACAAGGCTGGTCTTTGGGCTTCACCAGCTGAGCAGCTGGCTGCTAATGATGTAGAGTCTGGCTCCAGGTCATATGCTAATGTTAATGCTAAAGGCATACGTACCAGGGTCCATGTAGGATGTTTCTGCTAATGCACCATCACCAAGCTGTATTCTCGAGAGCATGTCGGTGCAAACCCTGCAGCCGTAAGGGATGACTCAACAAATAAACAAAGGCATTGCACTCATACTTTCTATCTAGTTCCACCGCAGCAATTCATACTAGGTAAACAACTCTAAAGGACAACATTGAAAAAGTATTTCACCCAGTAGTTTGAGTCAGATTATTATTTGATTAGAATTATGATGTAAGACTAATTAGTAGAAATCCTTACAAAAATGCTCCCAACTGATACATGGGATGAGCTAATTGTAAGGGACAAACACAAAAGTTTAATGATGCCTTCTGCCTTTAATGACCTAGTAAAAGACACATTTTAAAACTTTTGTCTTCTTCAGGTGTAAATGACAGACTGAAAGGTCAAATCAATTTGTGTATAATAAAATCCCTTGGAGACATCACTAGCAGTGCGTAGCATTACCCTGTGGTTTTCTTCTTGAGTTCTCAACTTCAGCATGTGTATAAATTCCCTGGATGTGTGTATGTTCTTCTTCCATTTGTATTCCAATTTATTGCACAGAACAACACATTTTCAACACCATGTATTCGATCCAACAACCTTTTGTTTACAGATCAAATGCTCTAACCACTGGGCTACCAGCCGCCCTAAGGTCATGTTCGATGGAACTGTGTCAATCTAATGAATCTCCCTCAACTCCCCCTTTAATCTCCATCCATCTTTAACCAGCACACGATCAGCCCAGCACTGCACTTTACACTCCTCCAACTTCCCTTCAGTCTTGGCCCAGGCAACAGGCCTCCCTAACCAGCTGACAGTGAGAACCAAGCATCAACCAGCTAGCCATCAAACCTAACATCAGATCAGGGAGGACCTAATCGATACGGTGCCCAGCAGCTGTCTCATCTTTCTGTGTGAAAAACACACTTCTCTGAGCAGGTGCACACTCTATGACCCCGCCAAGCATCTGAAAGACAATTTACAAAATGGCCTCCCTTCATTTCTGGCTCTGTAATCAGGTCAGAAAGTAAAAAAATAAAAAATAATAATAGAGATGATTTTGCAAAGCAGTACTATGGCCAAATTAGGCCTTTAGTTAGCATGGCAAATGAATAATGCAAGGCCAAATGTAAAAATTCACAGTCTATTCATCTCTTTCACATGTGAAATATAAAAAAGAAGATTTTCATTTCCTACTTTCCATTTTCAAACCCTTGCAAACTTCTTTTAACCATCTCCTATTGATTCTGCAAAACCAATATCAGCACACTCATTACTTTCAAAAGGCTAAATAAACAAAAAATATATATAAAAATCTGCTCACAAATGTCTTCAAAATCCTGCATGATAAAACTAGCTCCAACTACTGACAATAAAACAAGCCACACTGTAAAAAGTGAGACACCTCTCTACTCAATAATATTAAGGCAACAAAGTGACAAGCAATGTTATTTATTAAATATTACTCAATAAAATTGTTTTAATAATAGTTCATTTAATTTTATTGAGTAAAAGGTAATGAAAAAAAATTGCTTTTTACTTTGTTGCCTTAATTTTATTGAGTAGAGAGTTGTCTCACGGATTGAACTCCTAACTCACGGATTGAACTCCTAACTCATTTTGTTATCGGCATTTAAAACTGCCGATAACAAAATGAGATAGGAGTTCAAGCCGTTTGACAGAGACCTAGCAAACTATCAAAATTATATGGAAATCACAAATATTCACATTATATTATAATACATATCATTGTATTGCACACAAATTAAACAAAATATATTTAATTAAGAAAAATATTTAAAAAAAATATGTCATGGGAATATTCTCTTGACTCCACTATAACCTTGTCACAAAATCTGTTACCATGACCACAAAACATTCCCCAAACATTTTCAGTTACAGATGAATAGAAGGTGTGCATGTTTGAAACACACACACAATTCACCACCACTGGACAGTTGTTTGTGTTAATTAAAAAACTGCTTGAATGCAATAAACATGCTGGGAACTTTCCCACAACCAATTGGGTTTGCTGGGTATTCCCAGATTCATATTTCAGCGTTCTCTGAGCAAGAAATAAGGGACAGTTAATAGAGGAATAGAAAAACATCCATAATCCAGATAACACAATGAGATCTTGCTATCCATTACTTGTCTGGCATTTTCCCAAGGACAGTATAATCGGCAAGTTTGGTGAGACAGATCACCACGATAAAAGTATCTTGGACTGGGAGCATCTTGCGATAACAGTCTGTGAATTTCTCAGAAACAGCTAGTGCACTAGCTGGGACTACATGTGTCCTAGGGTATACCACCTACTTACTCAGTAGTGACTTAACACAGCCTTTTCCTTATCTGAGTGCCATATAGGGCCCCTCAGATTTAGGGAGCGTTAAGAGCCACTGACCAAACAGATGAAGAGATTAAGAGAGAATTATATTAAGGCATGAAGAAAGACACAGTCAGAGAGAGAGCGAGAGAGCGAGAGCGAGAGCGAGAGCGAGAGAGAGAGAGAGAGAGAGAGAGAGAGAGAGAGAGAGAGAGAGAGAGAGAGAGAGAGATATTCAGGAGATATACCAGAAAGGAGCCAGACATCCTACAGAGGTTTGAAGGATTCTTCAAATTGAAACTTTCAAAACTGTACACCGAAAACACTGTACCGGTAAAGCTCTGTTAGAGCAGTGGCTGTCAACTGCTTTTCATCCAGGACCCCTATTGAACCAGAATGTCTCAGCCGTGACCTATTATCCACAGAACTACAGTAGCTACATCTATTTATCATCTATTTACTGTATCTATTGACTGTAAAGTGGTGCAGAAGACGAATCGGTCCAACACCCGTTTGCTCAGAGCACTCCATTCCCCAGGAAACAGCACCTTGGACAGCACCTCTGAGAAGTGCAGATACACAAACAGACATCTCCAATACTGGCTCCTTCTAAAAGGATCGGGACTAGATCTCAATAACATGGGGAAGGGTTAAAGAGCCAGACGCCTTCCTCCCCAGCTGTCATCTATTAACATGAACAAGGGAGCCTATAAGAGTAGAGCAACAGGATGCGAGAGGTGAGCTTTCAGACATGAGTAACGCCGTGCTGTATGTTTTCTGTTCTTTTCTGATTGTCTCTGCAGGAGCAGGAAAAGACTAAGCCATGGGACAGATATGACAGCTATAGCCTGAGTCCTCCCCAGGAGAAGACAGACGGTTGCGTGTTGGTCAGCAGTTTGACTGTATTATTGATTCCTGGTTTAAGTCCCGTTGGTTTGTTTCGTGGTTTCATTTTTGGGTTGTTGATACCACATCCTCTTGTTTGTATCTCCTTTCCTGCCTGTCACAATATGTTTATGTTTAGCGTAGATTCCTGCAATGAATCCCTAAATGACCTTTCAGGTTTTTATTTTTAGTATAAAGAGATAGAGCAAAAGTTTGAGAAAGTGTGAAAAAGCTGAAGATGTTTCCTATTGCACTGGTGTGATGATCACAGCGTTGTTGTTGCTGTGTGTGTGTTTGGTGCATGTGGGCATATGTGACTGTGTCATCAGCCAACATGCCGCTACCATAATTGTGTGTGACAAGGCGTTGTGTCCCAGGGATTTTTTTCACAGTGGCCAAAGCTTTATTCTTCTCCACAGCTCTTTCCATGCTCATCCCCACACAAGTGCAGCTGTTTCATTAATGGTGTCCACGCCAGAGTGAGACCCACACCCATGCCTGACAGATCAGGTGTGACAGCTCGGCTCAACATCCCTCTGACCTGTTTTTTCTCCCAGCTGTGAAAGTCTCTTTCGATTGCTTTTCCCCTTGTATGTCTTTCTCTCTTCCTCTGTCAGTCCTCTCGCTCTCTGTTGTTCTGCCCCCGACCCTTTTTGCCTGTTTGGACGCCCGTGTGACTGTGTAGACGGAAGCTACCTGACACCTTCCGTGTGTCTGTGAATCTCACAGTATTGGGTGTGTAGAGGACGGAAAGAAAGAAAAAGAGGAATGGAGAGAAATTAGAAAGAAAAAGAGAAACATGTAGATATAGAAAGAAAAGAAACAGAGAATGAGAAAGGTAGAGAGAAAAAAGTGAAGTATAATGTTTTGGAATGAATACAACCATCATCAGAGCAAATAGAACATCCTGTGTTTATTTTGTTCTCAAATGGCAGACAAAAGGTAATAATTATCTGTGCATTATTGAAGACTAATTACATTACAAGAAAGTTTAACAACCGCCACATGGTGTGAATGATGCAGCAGTCCTAGAATCAGGACAAATAATAGAACATTATGTATCTTCACATTACATTGGATAAGCACACAATTACTAATTAGACCCTGTCCAGAGTGGGCACAATGAGGGACTCAAAGAAGAGGGTGTGATCGAATGTAAAGTACACACTAAATGTTAGTGTTAGCTCAAAAAAATAAAACCATTTAAACATAAACAATGTATGACCACTTGTAGTAATGACAACTAGAAGTAATTACAACTACTATAACTAGAATAATAATAATCTTAATACTAATATGTAATATTTTCTGAGCACACTCATATAGGCTAGCCTTAAATGGCACTTGAATCCCTATGGTACATAATACTTTCATTTTGACCAAAACCCTTTGTAGGGAATATAATTCTATTCAGGGATTTCTTTCATGTGTCTGGATATTCTCAGCATAATGGGTGAAACAGGAACTCAAAAGGCTACTGAAGGAGCGAGTTAAACAAGCAAACCAAATATGATATGTTCTCACCCTTGAAAGCACAGTGCCAGCACCAAATGTTTATAGGATCCATGAAATAGAGTGGTTATGGAACTAATAACACGACTGACACATGATTTTTAAAGCTATTACTTAAAAAAAATACTGTTTCAAAAGCACACGCTACACGAGAATTGGTTACCTATGTGTAGATCAACGGCAACATGATTGGCTTTACACAGGAATACAGCAAGCTTTGTTCCGTATCAATATTCTGTTTTAGATAAGGGTTTGACTATGGCTCAAACAGAGGGGATAACATGCCGAGCATAGACAGATTTAAAAGCTTTTTTATAGCAAATAAACACAAATGGATGTATCTAATATCAACAACATACTGCATTTTTACTGTCAGATGAATGGGGAGAGCAAGGAAATTGAGTAGAGGGGAAAAGCCAACTTGAACACATTCAACAATTGTTATTTCTGGAGTCATATGCACTATTGTTATTTCTGGAGTCATATGCACTATTGTTATTTCTGGAGTCATATGCACTATTGTTATTTCTGGAGTCATATGCACTATTGTTATTTCTGGAGTCATATGCACTATTGTTATTTCTGGAGTCATATGCACTATTGTTATTTCTGGAGTCATATGCACTATTGTTATTT
>JACXGM010000724.1:12787-31001 GCA_016801145.1 Umbra pygmaea | reverse complement strand
CATTTCACAAATTAGACACATGCTGCTTCTAGTGCCTACTGTTACCTACAGTTTTTCTGTAAACTACCTTACACAACCACAAAATATTACATACACAAAAAATAGACAATTCAGTTATGAAAAATATATTATTGTTTAATATACTATATAATATGTGATTGAAACTACCTCATTGTTGTTAACACTTTTTCGGATTACTATTATTTTTCGGTTTATAGGTCTACCTGTAAACACAGGGGCAGTGCAGCACTCCCGTTCATCCATTTTGTTAATTTGTTTAATCTCTGTGTTGTTTTTGTTATTATCATCATATCATCACTGTTAATATTATAACAATAACAAGAAGGCCAAGCCAGCATTTAAGCAACACTCGTTTTCAAGGAACAACACACTGCAAACAATCTTGAACATCGTGTTCCATTGGCAAAAAAGTATATTTATCTTGTGTTGAGGTCAAAAATCTAACCATCCTTAAAATAAGACACATTTACGTAACAAGCAATATTTGTGTTAGATAATAACACTTGATTTTAGTAAATATGCCCTGAAAATCATTGCAATTCGTCTTGTTCCATTAGGAGATTATTTTACTTATTACAAGCAAAAATACCTTGTGTTAATTTTTTATCATATTTTTTATATTGTCATTTTTGCATAGCATAAGCATAATGCAACATTTACAATGAATAAAACAAAATGCAAAGACGATTCTAGGCAATTTCAACTTCATTGGACATCACTACATAACAATGAATACATTGGCTTAAACATGGGCAGGGTACCTTCCAAATTGGGCTGTCATTCAACAAGAGCACATAATGTTTGCCAGGGCAGGAGATGTATGCTAAGTGGCCAATGTGCATTCAGCAGTAGATGTGTTAATTCAACTGTTATTACACTTTCAACTGTTTTGTAATATGTCTCTTTAGATAAACATAATTGCAATTGCAAAGTATACACTTTAGATGAAATAATGATTTTGTGTGTGGACAAAATGTCCATGGGTAACCAATGAGAGCACAATTTGAAGTGACTGACAAGCAAATGAAAACATTAATGTAGGGCTGGGAGGTATGGCTTAAATTTAATACCCCAATATTATTCAAATGTTTGACGGTATCACTGTATTTACAGGTATTAGATTTTTTAAATAAAGTGTTGAAATAATTAATTGTAAGAAAAGCAGTTTTAAGTAGCTTTGTTTGTTATGATTTTTGTTGGAACACCAATAAACAAGACTGAGTAGGTAAAAGTAGTGCTATTGTTTTAATCTTTATTAAATTCAGGAATACTAATAAATAACTTTGCAAATGCAAAAAACAAGCCTATCCACTGTCTTTGGCTTTAGTACTGAACCGTGGCATGTTATGGCACCACCACATTGAAAATAAATAACACAATAAATAACTTAAATAAATTGCAAAGGCTGATAAATGATACCAAATAGAATAACAAAATAATGTAAATATTCAAGTAAACCAGGACAAGATAACAGCTTCAAATAAGGGCTTAGGTTTATGAATTACAAAAAAGTCCCACTGCCATTTAACTAGATTAACTATTGGTATAGAACAGACAATCAGATTAGTTTCACAGGTTCTGGGCACGGAAAAAAAGCCCTTGACCTCGAGCCAAACAACCCCCAGAAGTTTTTTCCCTTGTTATAACATTGGTCGAGTGGCTTAGTGCAGGCGCTAATGGAACCAAGCGTGTATATGCCGTCAAGAGCATGCCAAAGGTGTAGGTGGCAGTGTAACGAAAGGCTGAAGCCCACGTTAGCCAATCAGATTCCCAAAAATAGCCAAATGAAAATGTAAACATAGTCCACACTTTTGGCGCAGGTGCATGTTCTGGCGCATACTGTGACGTTGGCTGCCTAAACCTCAGTTTTCCTCAGTTTACATGCAAACGTGCAAACAGAGTTTTCCAAAATCTCCACTTTGGCGGGAGTTTTTAGAAAGAATCGTTTTCAAGGGTGAATTCTCTATTTGCGTGTAAACAAAGGGAAATGTCTGAGTTTTTCAAAATAACCGTGTACGTGTAAACGGGGTCTTAAAACCAAACCATGTCCACACTATCAACGTAGCACCCTTTTTAACAAATTTTTCGCTTGCTGCTGTGTGGATAATTCTACCTGCACCCTCCATTGTTTTTTTCACTGTTTATCTAACTTCCAGGTGTTTGTTTCTCACGTGTGTTTGTGTGCGTCATGCAGTGGGCATTAAGTTTTTAGGGGCGCGGTTTATTCAAAAATGAGTTTATTCTCAGTTGTTGCAGCTGGCGGAATGACGTATGAAAAAAATACCGGTAATGAATGTAGCAAACCGCTACATATATGAAGACCGGTATATAGTTTTTCACAGTATACCTCCCAGCCCTACATTAATGGTTGTGTTTATGCCACACTACAATACAGTACATGGTGAAAATTTATATGACTGTTCATTGCTATGCCAATTATGATGAAATACTATAGGAAGTCTGAAATGCTGTGCAAAAGTCATAGGCAAATTTAAATAAAAACATATGTAAACCAAGGATTATGTCTAATATAATGACATGGGGAGTTATTATATAAAACAAATACTATTAAAGACAGTTGTCATGAAGTTGGTGTAGGAGGAATAGAGACCAGGCAGGACGTATAGTTTTTCAGAATAATGAACAAATGTCCAAGGTATAATGCAAGGAAGTATGCATTAAGAATATATATTTAGCAGATACAATGCATATAGACACACAAGCAGATAGAGAGCGTACACAATACTCAACCGAATTACAGGGGTGCACAATGAGTATATCTTACAACTACGCTCTATTGTGGCATAGACGCACGCGGAAGGCTAAATATAAAGATGTATGCCTGATTCAAACTACACAACGCAGCTCACTTACTTACATACTACATAGATAATTGATCTTCTCAGATGACAGCAAACCAACTTGAGATGAAACAAACATCATCACACTTTTCTTCTATTTATCAACATGCTTGCACTACTGGGAAATGAAATTATTTAAAATATAAATTTCCTATTTGGATATTTCTCCACCATCCTATAATTAGTGTTGGTGTATGTACCATTTGGGTAGTAAAATATGGGAAAGTCAAGACTTGTTGGCACTGACTAATTTTATTAAAAATATTCAACAGGTTGTCTACATATAAAACTGCTGTAAAGTGTTCTAATAGTTAATATTAAACATCATGGTTATTCCACCAAATATTGATTTCTAAACTCTTCCTGAGATAACATTAATATTCTGTGGGTTTAAAAAATGAATATTAACTTGTTTTAGATAACAAATGGGGGAAAATCACCAAAGATTTAATAAAATAAATAACTGCTCTGAATGACAATATTTTTTATTTGGAATTTGTGAGAAACATTATCACTCATTTATAGAAAAAACTAAAATGTTCATTTTACCCAAACACAAACTTTGTAGTTTTATTCACATGCTGTTGCAACAACTAGTAACATAAGAAAAACTACAACACCACACCAGATCTAGCTAGAGCGGAAACAAAACAACAGGCACGCCAAACACACTTATTTGGGCTTGCGTTGCGAGCTGACCAAAGAGTAGTAGGCTACGTTACGTTTTGAGTGGATGGCGAGTGCCGAAATGGATGCCAATAAAATTCTGAATGGAAAGTTTACTTTTAAAAAGTTGCCAAATGGTTTCATTGACAAGACCAAAGTGATCTGTGTGTTTGGTCGTTGTGAACTGAGCTATACTGGCAGCACATCCAGTCTGAAATATCACTTGATGGCAAAGCACACAGCTGATGCAAATTCTCCGCCCCCTCGTCAAAGCCAGGTGACAATGGATGACTTCAGACAGTATGGCAATGTTGTTTTCAATTAAAAAAAAAAACATTTGCACAAAACGAGCCCATTTTCCATGTGGATAAGAGCATTAAAATGAGAAAATAATTATGGGTCAAAAAGAAATCAAGATTTTAGAACAGATAAAAATGTTCGATTAATTGCGAGTTAACTATGACAATAAAATATTTAATTGCGATTAATCGCATTAATCATTTGACAGCACAATTTATTCTGATGATATTGAGGTGAAATAAGGTGTTACAGTATGTTGGGAAAGGACCTCCCAGGACCTATCGTTCAAACCAGAGGCAGATGGGTTTGAGCTCAGGAACCTTTGGTTATGCGATTCAGCCTAGAACTAATATTCCCTCTAAGCTTCAACTCTCCCATCCTGTTGAGCTGAAAAAAATTCTGCAAATGCAAATGAAGCACTTGTTTTTTCTTATATTTTGCACTATAAAATAGATCCATATGAATAATTTGAACACAAATCTAACACAAATTGAAAAGCTACAAAGTATATTTTTTCTCATTGAATAGGGTGTGGAAATTAAATGAATGATGGCAAACAAAGATAATTTTGAGTTAATTGAAAATGTGTGTGGGAATTTCTGCTCACAACAGCCAAAATCTGCTTCATAGCCAAATAAGTTAGAGGGACAATTGTCAGATCGGCTACTTTCCAGTATGTACAGTATGGTGTAAACACGGCCAGATAATCTAGTAATTCAGGTAATGTGTTATTTTAAATTACTTGGTTATCGCCTCATGATGTTTTGTTTAATCTAATTAAGACATAGAAAACCAGGTAAGGTGAGTTCCTTAGTGACCTATATGAATCAATCAAGTACAGAGTGGGATTTTTACTACATAGCAAACTTCAGCACCTATGTGCCCACTATATACACTTTGGTGTAGCCTCTGCGTGTTCCTGAAAATCACAGGAACAATGAGAAAGAGAGCAAGAGGTATGCATGTCACACAATCATTTGCTGAATTAGTCACTAGCCAATTTGACATGAAGTGGCATGTTCGAACCCGGACCAAATCAATTATTTAAAATAACAAGCCTGGCTCAATCCCACTAAGTCCCATTGGGTTTGGTTTAGAACCATGAGGTTTCCTCTGTGGCTGTATGCTTCAACTCTCCACCCCGATATGTTCAGGCAGCAATGGCCACATTAATGATGAACAACTTTAAGGACCATGTAAAGTGGAAGATATTTAAAGATGCAATTCTTAGGATTTTTTTAAATGTGTTTTGTCCATATAAACATGCTGTCTAATGAGGCCCTGTTAGCATGGTTAGCAACACAGACAGCTCCCTGCTCCTGGAATCTCGATCGGAAAAATGTGGCTCTGGAAGCGACAATGCAGCCAATCATGTTCCAGCTGATCTTTAGCCAATCTTCTTTGGCGTGGTGGATCTCAGCTCCGTTTGTGAACGTGCATACTGTTCCATAACATACAAACTACTTTGGCAGCTAGAGAATTTACAACAAAATGTAAATTCCTTGTATGGGAAGAGAATACATTTTTTTAGATAAAGCAATGTCGAAAACAATAATAAACATTGGTTCAGAAGCATGGAAAGCAATGAAATATTTAATGGGATGTAAAGGGATTAAGTTGGACTTGGAAAATAATTTGAGGCACTGTTTATCACATTGCAATTTATTTCACAAGGTTACCTATCATAGCATTAAGAAAGAACCAACAAACAGAGAGAAATCTTCAGGGAAGAAAATGGGACTTGATCCAACGGTGTTGAGTGATTGGATATAGTGGATTGAATTTTGTTAGTGCACTCAAAAAAAATCTACAGTTTTTGTAGAAGGCTAGCCGAAGTAGCTAGCAAGCCACCCAATCAACCCTTCCTTGCTAGAGTAAAATCACTATGCAAATACATGTTTAACAAGAATCACATCTTCAGGGTACAACTCAAACCTCCACATTAGTTTGTTAGTTTTACCAGGCAAGTTGACACAAAACTTATTCTCATTTGCAGAAATGGCCTGTGGAGACGTGGGGGAGGGAAGAGGAAGACAGAGCCAATTGAAAGCTGGTGATGATTAGGTTTCCAAGATGGTATGTGGTCCAGATTGGAAATCCAATGGAAACCATTATATGGAAAGTATTAATTCACTAACCTTTAGAAAAGTGATTTAAAAAAGCTGAAGCCTGAAAACTGTACCAATTCCAAAGACTGCCACATGCAATAGTATTTTACTTTACCATTAGACATAACATTTATAAGCAGTGTGAAATTGAAATGGTGTACATCGTAGAACAATGGGGTAACAGTTGGGACAGTGATCTGGAGAACGTCAGCACTGAGCAGGTGTCAAATACAAAGACTGCTATAGAAATACAATCATCTTAGGCAGCACCTTCACTCTCTTCATGAAAACCTTTGATTACATCATTCTGTCATGTGTGAAAACCATAACTAACGCCTCCCCCTGCCCACTGCAGTAGGCCTACAAAGCCATTATGCCTTTAGATGGGGCCAACATGGGGCTTAATGACATCCTCCTACACCTTGACAGCACAAAGCAATACAGTATGATATGATAACATTTGGGGACATTAGTTCTGTGTTTAATACCGTCATTTTATAACTGCTGCAACACAAACAGAATGGTGCATGGTTGTACAATTTCACCGTTACTCTGCCCTAGATGAAAACCACCTGGTTGCCATTGCAGTCAAAATATCCTGGAACATAACAGAGACAACACTGTGGATATGACTTTCCACTTCACCCCTTTGAGATTGAAAGCTCAAGTGGTATGAGATGTTCTACTTGTGTCAGTGGGAGAAACTCAAAATATCCGAGTCAATCCTGATCGAGATATATACATCAATCATAGAGTCCCGACTCTTCCATCACCTTCTGGTTTGAGCCTGTGCCTGCACATTGCAAGTGCAAAACACAGAACACATATTTGTCTGCAGAAGGGTCATCACAGGCCATCTGCCCTAAAATACATCAAGGTGCTGCCTAGCAAAAAAGTTTAATGAGAACTTGCCCCATCACGGTCAGCCAAATAACGTCCCAAATGCTCCTCAGGCAAGAGAAAAGCAGACGTGTAATCCAGGTGACACCTAACCTAAAGTTCACACCGCTTGAGTAGTTTATATCCTCATGCTGTAACTCTGACACAACCCTCTGGTCCACAAAGGATAACAGGCTTGGCGCAATCAAAACACAGCTGAACTGTAAATAAAATATATGCACTGCACTGCAGTTTCATTCCACTGATACCTTAAATGGAAACGCCAGCTGTAAAATCTAGATATATTTGTATATCTGTCATGACTGATGCGTATACAATTTATGTGAACTTTGAGTGAACTCTGTATTTTCTGCAGCGTGGTGTCTAGTGATAGCAGCACCATTGGACAATGTGAAACTGTAAGTGTGTGAAACTGTACTTAACAAATTAAGGTTGATCTGACTGTTATCCTCCCTTCATTCAACTCTGTGCTTAGGAAATCTCTCTTTACCTGTAGGCTTTTTCTCCCTCCATTTTGCCTTCTCCACATTTTCCTCTCTATCTCTCTCTCTCTCTTGCTCCTCTTTCTGGAAAGTTATAAGTATGCTCCAGGGCTTAGCATCTTGGCAAGCTGATCAGTAACGTGCACCACCTCCTTTCATTTAATGCAATACAATTTCTTGGACCAAGTACCCAAAGCACACATCTCTGATTCAGCCTCTGAAAGAACACCTTGCACTAGCCACATGTTTGCCTCTTTCTCTCTCTCTGTCACTCTTTCTGTCTATCTCTGCCACAAGAGCTGCCATTATTTCTCTGAGGCTGCAGATTATTATCTTACCTCCCATACTCCCTGTCTACCTCTCCCATCTTGACCCCGTTTCAGCATTGAACCCTCGCAGCAGTCACATAAAGTACAGATTTCCACAGAAGGACACATCTCTCTCAGCCACAAAGCTGCAGGGAGTTACTGGTAAACCTGTTTCGAGTTCTTATCCGGGCATGGGGATGTGGTAAGAACAGCTAAAACCACAAAGATTCATTGACACAAAGAGAACACAATAATGCTCAGTTGAAGTATGAACAAAATGAACTGCTGCAGGCTTTCGTCGGTAAAGGACAATAAATAATTCTGCCATCATCCTTTTTTCAACTACAAAATACTGGCCTAATGGCAGTCTTGGAGTGGCTTGGCTGATATTTGCCTCCAGCACCTTCTTGCTAGCAGACTTTGCTTCGCCCAGACGATAATATAACCACCTTAACAGAAGAGAGGGTCTGAGAGCCGTGAAACAGAAGGAGCCATAACGTTCTAGACAGATCCCTATCCCTGTTTAAAAAGCACTGGAGCTTTTCCACTGTCATTTTCTAGATGTCATTACAGATGCTTCCTAAATACACCCTAATCCTTATATTGTACACTATTCATGAGCTAGGGGTCTAGTGACGTATAGTGCTGTATATGATGGATAGGGTGCCATTTGGGAGATGCATGGCCCCTGTCTTTTCTAGGATTTGATGATGGTGGAATGCAACATGGTGGGTAACTCAGTCTGGGTGTAAACCCGAACTACTGGCAATGTGCAGAGCCAAGGAAGCCACAGCGTCAGGCCAAGCCATGGTCATGTCAATGTCCAGGCAACGGATGACTTTTCACCGTGATTTAAACAGGAAGTGAATGGTCAGCAATGTGAAAAAGACAAGCACAAGGAGAGGAAGGGAGAGCAAAAGGGTTCGTAGGGGGCCTGGCTGTAACTGAAAGAGTAGACAGCAAAACATTGGTCACCACAAGCTAGTTGCTACACCGTTGAAGCAACAATGAGCAAAACATCCCTGAACTTCACCAAGGCACTTCTCTGTAACTGCTTGAACATTTGTCTAGAAGGTTTTACTCTCACCAACCTAGTGAGTTTTACAGGAGGAACAAGGTATTCAATAGAGACAATGCACAATTGGACAACCAATAACTTGAATTTTTAAAACTAGTTGGCAACGTCGTCATTGTGTAATGGTGCAACGGTTTTAACAATGAGATGCGTCAACAACATTACTTTTGAAGATCGTGGAAGGGTGGTTAACTTTAAATACATTAATCAAACTACAAGGCTATATCTAAACTATCCTCGTATCAAGGTACAGCTGCAAAAAATATGACTTTGTTTACAGAAACACTAGCTAGCTAAGAAACAAAATCTGTTCTTCTGTTGGCTACCTTTTTTTTGTTCAGCTATTAGCTAGCTAATTTGACAATGCAAAAGCAGAATTTTCACTTTGTAGTTTTCTTAATTAGCTATAGGTTCATCATATACTGCTGAATTAATGAACAAATAATTAGCTAGCTAACGTTTGGCAAGCTAATGATTGCAATTTAAATTATATAATGTTTAAAAAGATAGCTAGCTATATGTGCAGTACTGTACTATGGTAGTTTGCTACTAGCTAAATTGTAAGCTGACATTACAGTTGCTAGTAGGGCACCGTTCCAGACAAACTCAATTTCTATTAGCACTAGCTTGTTTTCCAGTTTCCATGTATTTAACTTTAGTCACTATGACATTGTGCAAACTATTTTGGATTTTTTCATATCCTGCATTATTAAACATTAATTTATGATCTAGCTAGCTAACATTACAACATTGCTGCCCTGCAGCCTTCCAAATTGAGTTGCTGCCTGATGCTGCTATAGTTGTATACTTATTTTTGTCAGACTCAGGAAACATGTATCACAATGACTTGATCAGACTCAAAGTATTTCTGACACATGTTTTTTCTAGGTCTGCCAAAAGTTCAAGTGAGTCTGACAAAAGTTAATGTACTGCAATTCTGACAAAAGGTCAACCGAGTCTGACAATGCCTACCTTCTTGGCATCATCTGAAAATTTCATAACTTATTTGTTAACGTTTCCTGTGATATGTCGAGAACTGTGCTGCCCGGGCTGACATTGCCCACTGCACCCAGACCCTATTCGGATATTTGAGCTCTCTCTCCCCTGCCTGCCAGCTCTGTTGTATTTTTTATTTTTTTAAATAGTTTATTTGGCCTAATAATGACACTGATTATTATATTGTATTATTTCAAATATATATTACGGGGCAGCCATATTTTATTGCTGTGTGTGTGTTTTTGTCGAGAGTAGCAAGTTATGTAGAAGTAAAACCTAAGAAAATATGCTGGG
Organism: Umbra pygmaea; assembly: GCA_016801145.1. NCBI lineage: Eukaryota > Metazoa > Chordata > Actinopteri > Esociformes > Umbridae > Umbra > Umbra pygmaea. Next base: position 20,990 of record JACXGM010000724.1, on the reverse strand, counting down.
TCTTCTTTGACATTTGTACATTTTCATCCCCTATCACTCTCGGGGCAGCATCACAAAAACACCTTGACCTTGCTTTGACAGTACGCTCTCGCAAAGTGACCAGTGCAGTTTCGCAGAGAGAGGCTACTTGTGAGGAGGCGAGACTGTGTCTGTGTGGGCAGTAGAATTGCAGCATTCTGTGTAGGCGAGGAGGCGGAGCTCTGGGTGTAGCTGGCCTATCACAGAACAATGTGGACACAGGCACAGCTTGCAGTGGTAGTACTACCCGATGATAATTTTCCTTCACTACGAGTACAGATATTGACACATTTCACTCGGATGATACTTGTGCTCGGAAAAAAATCCATTATTCATACCATGCTTGTTTCAGCCGAGTTACTCACTCATCCCTACTAGCAACGCATTTTGGAGCAAACCATAGAGTACAGTCCAGTGTCAGAAAGCTGTGTCTCAGTCACGGGTCATGGATCCTCCAGGATGATAACGACTCAAAACAGACCTAAACAAACACCCAAGAATAGAAAAGAAGAGGACAGTGGACTATTCCAAAGTGACCTTCTATGAATCCTGATCTAAAACCCATTGAACATCTGTGGAAAGAGCTAAAAAATCTCAATTGGCAAAAGGCAGTCATCAAACCTGAGAGAACTGGACCGGTTTGCTCAACACGAGTGGGCCAAATAAAAAGTTGAAGGTGAAGATTCCCATCATTTTTGTCTGCGCCATTTCATTTTCTTTTTTTTTTCATTTTTTAATTTGTTATGTCATTAAATAAAAGCAGTATTTATTTTCTAATAAATGTGAAATAAAGAATGGTAAATTCCAAATACTTTTTTCTACTAACAATAGTTGCAAGAATTGTGAGTTGTTTTCAAAGAAGTGGAATGGTACCACTTGACCACTTCAGTATGTGAAATGCATTAACAACTTGTTGTTGTCAATCTAGGTGCTTCCCACTTTGTGGCAACAGTTTGAGGAAGGCTGTTCAACCATGACTGTGCCCCTGTGCATAGAGAGCACTATATCTATAAACAGATGGTTCAATGAGTCTGGTGTGGAGTAACTGGAGTGGCCTGTATAGAGCCCTAACCTCAACCCCATTGAACACCTTTGAGATTAATTACATTGCCAATTTTGTCATATTGTCCAATATTAGTGCCTGACCTCACAAATGCTCATTTGGATGAATTGGCACAAATCCCCACCGACAAAATCTAAAATTGTGTGTAAACCACATATATTTGCTGATTAATTTAATCAGTTTTGCCATATCACCAACCTTAACATATCACTTGTATCTCTATCAAACTCTAATGTTCAAACAAAACTATCATATAATATATCATATGAACTAAGTGCCCCAGATGTACAGTACATACTGTACCTTTGTTGTGTGAGACCAGATTGCACTTGAGACTGGCTTTACATTGTCTTTCAGTGACCAACTTAAACAAGCTGTAAAAACTATATGATGTGTTACATAAACAAAACATTTAAAAAAAAATAGAGGGGACAATGATTCCCAACAATATGCAGTGCTTATTCTGCCATTTGAATAGGAGTACAAAGTAGCTTTACTTCAACATCAATGGGCTAGCTTTGTATTGTCTTCTGGCGATCAATGAATTCTACATTTTAGGCTGTGTTTCTGTGTTGAACAAAAAATGAATGGGAGAAAATGTTGGAAAACTATCCTTTCGTCATTACTGCAGTTAAATTATGGACTTTCCTCATATAAAAATTACATATTACAATACAACAATCCCACAATTACCAACGTTTTAGACATCAATATGAGAGAAAAGAAATCCTACATCATCTCAATTTGTAAAACCATTGAAAAAGATCAAAGCATGTACATTGCATTCATTTTTATTGTTGGAATGACATAATTCTCAATAATAATATAATATATGCAATAAATCTCTGGGAGCATGATCAGGGAGCATCAGAAGGCTCAGCGGTTAGGGAGTGTTTTTGTATTTGGAATGTTGCTGGTTCAATTCTCAACTGACCCAAATATAATATAACTGTCCCAAATATAATAATATAAACCCTGGATGAGTGTCTGCTAAATGAGTGTAAAATATTCCAAAAACTATTCTGCTGTGCAAGGGAAAAAGACCAGACTTTCAATGTTGGTCGAAAATGAGTTATTGGCATTTTTGTAACATTGAACATGTGCTTTATTGTGTGGACAAATAATATTACATTAAGTGGATTTCTTTCTTTTTTTGAGAAAATAGTGGGTTGTCTTTTCCACAGATCCAGTATTCTGCCTACAATTTAAACACTTTAAAGTCATTTTTCTCAGTTCTACACTCTGGCGAGTTAAAGAATTTTCCCTTATAGGGCAGTCTTGCTTCTTCGATTTTTTTCCTAACAGGTGTTTGTAATGACATAGTTGCTGCTTTTCTTTTCCTGCGATGGATGTGAGTGATCTAAGTAAATCACAACTCAATTTCGTCATCCACATGATTCAGGGATCATGTTTTATTTGTGTGTTTCTGTGTGTGCCTGCTTGTGTGTGTGTGTGCATAGGCAGACACGTGAACAGTATGCTAATGACATCTTCTCTCAAACTTAATAAGGAAAAATATCAACATCAATGTATATCAATGACTATCGTAGAACATGATTACAATCAGGCAACACACATTGTTCTTAGCACACACACACAAACTGAAATAACAGACACAAATCTAATGAGAGAATCATAGAAACAGAATGAATGGAAAGGCCATTGAGCTGCTTGGCGTGGTCATTCGATTAGTAAACAACAAAATGGCGATTGTTGTTAGTTGTCACGGTGACAACACGCAAATCGGTTTAATGCGGAAGTAGGCTATTAGATCTTTGCAATGGAATGGTACACGTAAAAATGGCTGCTGCTCTGACCGTTCTGCTACATTGATTTGAATTGGAATGGCATTTCTAATCATTTCTTTTCTAAGGAGAGAATACTCAAAAAGGAGTTAGTTTAGTGATTGTTAGAGCCGCTGCTGGGGGCAGTTGAGGAGTGGCCCCCGATCTTGCATTCAACAACACCTCCACCCAGAAATCCCTGCAGCAGAAAAGACCAGAGGGCAGGAAATAAAAAGGTCCCCAAAACAAAAGCACAGTTGCAGACAGTGCAACAAACACACAAAACCCTGACGGTAGGCTACAACAGGAAACGGATAGGGCGCCAACGGCGAAAGGAGTAAGTATTCCAGATGGATTCTGACATCTGTGTTTTGTGTCACAAGAAATAGAGACAGTGAAACTGAGAAGTAGCGAGAGGGAAGATGGAGGGAGAGATAAAGAGGACAGATAGAGAAAGAAATAAAGTGTGACTGAGGGTCCGTTTTCTACAGAACGGAACCTTTGCTGTGAATGGGCGTTGGTGCAGTGAGGGAAAAACCAAAGCTGATTGATTTAAAGTGAAGAGGTTTTGCAGAGGTAAGCAGAGCAGTGATTTTCCGGGGAATGAATGGTACAAGCACATCTACAAAGGTTAGGCCAGGTTTCGCCAGTTCACAAAACATTACATTCTTTATACTAATGTGTTTCAGGAAAGGGGAATGTGGGGGGGGGGACACAGTAAAAACTAACACAGGGAAGCACAGGATAAGACCAATAGAGAGAGATAGAGAGTTTTTCTAAATTAAACAACTCTTTGTCATCCCTTTAGATTTTGCAGAAGTGGTAACGTACAACAGGAATAAGTCACATTTAACTCAGCATCCAAACTGCACCAAAGACCATATCTGAATAATTTGATTTCCTCAAACCGTTGAAGTCGGTTAAAATTGAATATTGGTTCTTTCATAAAGAAACACATCACAGTAGATTAAAAATCACTGACAATAACCCATTAAAGTAGATATACATTTGAAAGTGGAGATAATTCCCGGAAGTGGACGAGACAGGGAACACAAAGCAAAGGAATGAGGGGGTGCAGCGACTGGTTGCAGGAGTCCAGATGGAGTAGACCAGCAAATAGTGCAGACACGTATGGATAACTTGATTGACCGATCTCACTTAGGGGATATCAAAGCCAATAGATGAAAGGAGGTGGGGGGTGAGGCAATATGCGGCTGCCATTTGGTAGTCAAATGTAACCCGATTAGCATTGCACACCAATGCATCACAGCAATTGGATCTGAAGCCCAGGAAGGGCCAGAGACTGGAGTCGAACTGGAGTCAAACACAATTAAGGTGAGGCACCTGGACGGGCCGGACATGGGGAAATGGGGAGGCTTTCTCGCAGCTGTTCAGAGATGACGGGAGAAAGAATGAGACACCGGAATGGGTATAATGAGAGAGCAAGCAAGATATAGTGACAGAGATACAGAATGAGAGAGAGCGAAAGAGAGAAAGACTTACACATTTATTCCTGGCACATGTCAGCTCAGCCAACGTAAAGTGAATAAGGTCAAAGCAAAATTGGGATATACGTAGGTGAATGACACCAAAGATTCCCCGCTATAACTGTATGTCTGCTCTCATTTTAAAAGAAACCACAGCATCAAATATACCCTTGCATTCTCTTTATCTAAAGATAGACATGATTGTGGACATCTGACATGAAACCTATCACAGGCTATATTGCCTTCATGGAGGTAATACAATGTACACTGGCCAACAGACCAAAACCAAATGATGGAAAACAAGCATTGGTAGGATACAAGTCAGTTAGAAAATAAAGACATTTGGCTGTCCTTTATGTCAACTGGCAGACTCAAAATGGCAGTCCAAGCATCACCAATCCAATAAATTAATAAAATAATGCCATTTATAAAGTTGACCCATTTTTCGCACTGGAGGGGCAGCGATTGGGCTGGAATACATTTGGCTGGTAAGTCAGGGAAGTAAACAAACCACACCCTAAAGACTCCGCAATCGTTAGCGGCACTGTAAATTTAGGTCATCGAAGCTGCGTTGGATCACAGTTGAGGTGATGGCGGGAAGCCAAATGCGAGCGACATAAACAACGATCAAGTGGACCGCAGGTCGTTCACATAAACAATCCGGGCAGTTAGCTTAGTCAGCGCCTGGCGAAACCTTGATCAAGCAACTGGCCTGAGAGCAGTTAGTCACCACCCACACGCTCACCCACACGCTCACCCACCAGCACATGCCTGGTCAAACACACCTTACACTTGCGAGGAAGAGCTGGGAATTAGAGAGGAGTTGATGATACCAGACACCCTCCAACTCACGCTATTCTTACCTACGCTCGCACAACTCCATTGTAAGGTTTGCTCATGGCACTACAGCGGGAGACCACAAAACAGAGACACAGCAGTACAAGGTGCACCTTTGTCTCCCTCAATGTCAGCAAGAAAGAACTGTGTGTGGACTACACCACCAAGCATGAAATTGTTTATACATCTTATACATAACTAAAAAAAGGTTACCTTGTACGGTTCCCCTTTTGCACTACACGTTTAGTGCTGAATAAAAATCTGACAGTGCACATACACAAACACATTCACACGTACAAACCCATTACATGCAGTATGTTGAAGTTATTATCCATCCTCTCCGTCGCTTTACCCGCTACCTATTTGTACATACACCTCAACTCACTTGTAACCCGGCAACTCATATCAGTACCGGTTTGATATGCCTACAGTCACAGTATACAGCCAAGTCGTTGTGATGAGTTACATTTCCTTGTTATTCACTGTACACTCTCATCTTTGTCATTTTTTTATTGAGAGTTTCTACAGCACACACGTTTGAATTGTATAGTTGTTAAAAGGCCAGTAAGAAAGAACTTTGCTGCTAGTCTATACCTGTTTATAACGCAAAGGGAAAAATATAATTTGATTTCAATTGATTGGCCTTCTATGCCGGCAGAATTTTTCCAAACTGTTCATCCCGTCTTTTCCACTGCCTGTTCTGAATCAGGCTTTGTTATTAAGCACACGCCAACCCCTACAGTAAATGCCATTAGACTTTAAAAGAAGCACAATCCAATAACAATGTGTTTTTTATCCAACAGACAGAGAAGCGGGTGGTGGCACCTTTCTTTTTTCATCTGGGGTTATTTTCATATATTTCATTTCGTTTAGGCACTTTTCTTTTTGGAAGCAGAGATGAGGAGTTATTGTCTAAATCCATTCCAAACGAAACCCTATTTCTCCATTTAGTGCACCCTATTTTTAACCATGGTCTACACAGGGAAGGCGGCCCCTGTGATAATGAATAACGTTCTGAGAATAAAGGGAACATGTTGGTGTCTTCTTGTCAACAGCTTGTGTAGTTGACATGGTGAGATCATTCCAAATTTATCAGCAAAGTTGTGGGTTTGATTCCCACAAGGGAATGGACTCGCTAATTTAAGTCAAATTTATATTCAGTTTATCTCAGTTAAATTACATGAATGAAACAAATATATAATCTAAGCATATCTTTTCTACAATGAAAACAGTCTGTCAAACTGTGAATATACCTAAGAAATACATGACAAAATGCAACCATGTGTGGCTCAGATGGTAGAGCAAAGTGGTTGAAATGCCAAATCCAGTGGGTTTGATTCCTAGTGGGGCCATCCCATTTTTGGAAATGGATGCATATAGTATGTGACTGTAAAATGTGAAAGCATCTGTAAATGTATGAAATTATGTTTTTTTGTAAAGTAAAGTTTATTTCAGTGGGTGGGCTATGAAGAAATACAACACTAGGACATTCTATTCAGTAATATTGGTTTACTGTGATTTTGCAGATTTAGTATATAGTAACAACTTTAAAGTGTAATGCCTGTTATAAAAAAGATGTGTGTGTGTCTATCAAGTCATTGTGAAATGGTCTTATCAGACACTGAGTTATGTAACTACACTGAATTACTGTCATCCATGACCTGTAATTAAAACTAACGGAGACACTTGTCTCTACATTCTTCATAAATTACATAAAATCCAAAGTCAAAACTAAGTCAAAAACGTTAGAGTGACGTTGATTTAATTAGATAATGCCTGCCCGGCCAAAACACTGTTGCTTCTATCTTTACCTGAATAGATAGAAGAAAAAACGACTTTCCGACTTAGGCTTATACAACAGTTCAACACTCTTCACTTAGCCATATTGCTTTTTTTAACGCAACTCACCGGTTGCTTGGCTGTTTTTTAAATGCAGCCTTCTCCTAAGGTTTTCTGGAGAGGATCCAGTGCAATTAAAATAAGTTTTATGTCAATGTGTGGCATCCAACCATTTGACCCCAATGACAGATTTATTGTTTGGAAATTACAGACTCCAGAACACTGTTTTTTCATATAAAAAAGACCTTGAATGATCCTACTAGCGATAATTGCCCTATATTACTAATGACAAAGTGACTTGAATATGAGATACAGTATATGAGATTCGTGGAGATGCATACGGTTGCACAGATTATTATTTTTTTTACAATGTCAAACGCTAATACATTATCTGGATTTAGGGAAGCAAAGTTGGACATTGCAAATTACAAGCAGCGCAGCTTGCCACTTTTTACGCTAGCTGCTTTAGCCATTGTGGGCCAGTGGGCATGGCAAACCCACACGTTGCTCCTTCCTCTGGTACCCACCCTCTGTCCACATAAATCACTTCCTAGCTTCCACTCGCCCACCTCTCAGTCACCTTCATTCCTTCATGTCCTCCCTGTCTCCAAAACCCTGTGACAACCTCCCTTGTTGCCTGACAAATTAGCCTTGGTTTAGTTTGTCTTCTCTATCATTTGCTGCTTGCATTGAGCCTTAGATGTAGTTTAATTTTGAAAGAAGGGCCGCTGGATGAATTGCATTCGGATGTCTGTAACAAATCAAACCAATCAGACTGTCGATGAGAATGTAATCAAAGGAGCCGTCGATTAGCCTTGCGATATGGATGGGTAGCCCAGCATTAGCTACAGTTCCTACATCCCCCTGCTCCTCTTTAACTCCCTGGACTCTGTCCTCCCTCCCTGCAGACTGTCTCTCTCTAGAAGGCTCTGACAGCATGGTCACAGTGGGCGAGCTGTGATTATAAAGTTATGCTTTATCCCTCTGTCATTCTCTCTCTCTGTATCTCTGTATTTTTCCCTTCACCCTTCAATGTATTTCTTACTCTAATGATTTCAGCCATTATCTCTCTCTCTCTCTCTCTCTCTCTCTCTCTCTCTCTCTCTCTCTCTCTCTCTCTCTCTCTCTCTCTCTCTCTCTCTCTCTCTCTCTCTCTCTCTCTCTCTCTCTCTCTC